>SZWC01012681.1:69861-81927 GCA_023375785.1 Penium margaritaceum | reverse complement strand
CATCCTACACGTTCACCAGGCTGCCTATGTGCAGACCTTGTCCACTCGCTTCGCCGAGGACCTGCCACTCGTGCCAAGCGCATCCTCACCCATGTCGCCCGATGGCCAGGTGAAGCTGAAGAGTCCTGACCCAGCTGTTGTGGGGGAGCCAGTTGACGTGACCACGTACCTGCGAGTCATCGGGTCACTGATGTTCCTGGCGACGACGACGCGTCCAGACATCGCGTTCGCCGTCAACCTCCTGGCCCAGTTCTCTCAGGAGCCGCGTCACCTCCACCACGAGGCCGCGATCCGAGTACTGCGCTATGTCGTCTTGACTCCTCGGCGTGGGCTCATGTTCCGCCGTCAACCGTCTGTTGTCGCAGCGGGCTACACCGACAGCGACTGGGCCGGCAGTCCGGACGGTAAGAGTCGCACAGGCTGGATCTTTCTGATTGGCGGCACGGCTGTGTCCTGGCGCAGTGGCAAGCAAGGGTGCATTGCACGCAGCACTGCTGAGGCTGAGTACGTGGCTCTTGGATCAGGCGCGTGTGAGAGTGTGTGGTTGCGTCGTCTGTTGTCCGAGTTGCGTCAGTCTGTCCCATCCATCACGTTGCACTGTGACAATGAGAGTGCCATGGCCATCGCCGACAATGACGGCGTGCATCACACACGCACAAAGCACATCAACGTTGAGTATCACTATGTGCGTTCATTGTTGCATGACGGTAGCATCAGCATTGTGTGGGTTGAGACAGCACGGCAGTTGGCTGACTTCCTGACCAAGGCACTGAAGCGCGACTCGTTCAAGAAGGCTGTGAGTTCGGTCGGTGTACGTCCGTGAGTGGCTCTCTCTTTATCTCTGCCTGCGTCTCTGCATGCCCTGGGGGAGTCTGGATGTTGACCATGTCCCTGTCCGCCCATGTGCACTACGCCTGTGAGTCATGGGGGAGTGTTGGTTTTTGCACATCTCTCATTGTGCTCTGTTGTGTCCTCCCGGCTTGTGTACATCGGCGTGCAGATGACTGACGGCGAGACTCGACGCTGATGGAGTGTCGTCCGGTGGAGCCGACGCACGCTGAGGACTTCTCGCAGTTCGCTGGAGCCTCCTCTCTCAGGCGACGCGCTCAGCTCCATCGGCAGGCCTCCTCGGCGGTCGTGCTGCCGGCGGTCATTGACACCGCATTTGCTGCTTGCATGCGTTCCAGCGCATTCCATTGCGTCTGCATCGTCATGCACTGCCTAGGGTCCCAGTTGCATGTTGCATGGCCCTGTGTGGCAGCATAAACCGTTGTGGGCATTATCTGGGTTTAGGCTGCCATAACTCCTCGCTACTATTTTTCTAGCAGATTCTGACCGCACGGCTGCGTTCGCAGCGGCGGTATTATGGTATGGTCCAGTTTTCAGGCAAAACGGACGACGCCCGGGTTTTGGGCTGTCGGCTGTCTGGCAGGCCTCACCGAGAAAACCTGCCAGCCTGAACTGAGCTATTTTCTGATTGGCTGTTGAACTGAGTAACAAGCTCTACAGAGCTGGGGGGGGCCTAGAACTTGGAGGGGTCTCCCATTGTTGTTTATTGTTCATTCCTATTCAATCACTTACAGTTTTCAGCTGCTTTCTGGCGCTAACACTGGCGCGCGCGTTTCTGAGTAACAAACCCAGAGCTTCCAGACTTAGACTCTAGAGCAGCAGACTGAGGGGGCAGCTGACTTAAGCAACGAGCGTGGAAGCCCGCACGCTGCATCAACAACGCTGCTGCCCCAACCTGCTGCCTAGGCTATTCCTTTTAACCTAAAGTCCTACTTGGTGCGTCCTTAGACCGCCAAGTGTCATCCTCAATGCAGACTCTAGTAAGCTTCCTTGAAGCTTCCTGTCCCATTTTGGGCCACAAAGAAAACTGCGGCCATCCCAGTGTGAACCCACAAACTCTCGCTTGTGACTCCGATTCCCATTCAACTAGGCCAAAGAAGGTGTATTTCCTATGACGATCCAAAGGAAACATACCCATTATGGGCAGTGCATTCCTGGCCCATCTCAGAACAGACCAAGGGGCCGCACTCCATAGAGCAGTACATGCCTGTCTGTATGTGTAGCTAGCCAGCTAGGCAGTGGACAAGGTGCATACCATTTCAACAAATCTCTCCCTTGCACCTCTGTCCATCTGTAGCTTAGTGGGCTCCATTAATGCCTTGGGGCTCACCCTTCCTCTACCGCACTCCTCATGCTGAATCCACGAATGCCTTCATAGTGCAAGTCGCTCTCGAGCGGCTGGGTCATGCAGTCAAGAAGCATGCTCTTCATTCCGCAGTGCTGCAAGTCCAGCACGTTCTTCGTGACCAGGTCACGTGAGTAGTGGTAACGTATGTCGATGTGCTTCGTTTTCCGGGAGATGATCTCGTCTTCAGCCATCGAGATGGCGCTCATGTTGTCCACGTGTACGACCGTGGTGTCCTTCTGTGGTACTTTCATTTCGCCAAGGAGGCTGCGCAACCACTGAGTCTCCTTGTACAACTCAGACATAGCAACGTACTTTGCCTTAGCCGTGGACACGGAAACACAATCCCACTTCCTGCTAGTCCATAAGATGGCAGCGCTATTCAAGATGCACACGTATCTAGAAGTGGATTTCCTGTCGTCAATATTTCCTCCCTAGTCAGCGTCAGTGTAGCACTTTAGGCGAATGGGTCCGTTCCTTCTTGGCCTCCAAGGATGAGGCCCATGTGACTTGTCTTCTGCAAGTAGCGCAAGATGCGCTTGACTGCTTGCCAATATTGTGGCCCAGGGTTGGCCACGAATCTTCTCTCTTGTCCCACAGCATAGCAGATGTCCGGACGAGTCCCTACCATGGCGTATATGATGCTACCCACAGCGAACTGGTAGGGGATGTCTTCCATCTCCCTTTGTTCTGCTTCGTTGCTTGGCAACATGGTGGCCTTGAGCTTTGTATCGGTCGTCATTGGGGTGCTGAAAGGTTTGTAGTCTTCCATGTGGTAGCGCATGAGTACCTCACCGATGTATTTGGTTTGGTTGAGATCGATGGTGCCTGCTACTTGGTTTCGGTGGATGGAAATTTTGCGGTAGTACTCAAGAGGACCGATGTCCTTCATCTGAAACCTTTTGTTGAGGCCAGACTTCAGCTCATCCTGCAGCTCAACCGAAGACGAGCAGATGATAAGATCATCCACGTACAGCGCAACTAGCATAAGCTCTTTCCCATCATTGTGCACATACATGCTCGGATCATTCTGGCAATGCGCAAAAGAGAGACCGGTCATGAAACCGTCCATCTCTTTGTACCACATCCTTGGGGCCTGTTTCAGCCCGTAGAGCGTTTTCCCCAACTTGCACACCTTGCTCTTGGGAGCTTTGACTCCTTCCGGCACCTCCATCAACACTTCTTTGTCAAGGCCCATAAAGAAAAGTTGTCCTGGTGTCCATCTCGTGTATCTCCAGGTTCGTTGCAGCTGCAATGCCAAGGAGAGAGTGGATGGATGCAAAGGTCACGACGCGCGCGAACGTCTCATCGTACTCAGAGCCCAGGCATTGAGAGAACCCCTTCGCCACTACCCTTGCCTTGAACTTGTCAATGCTGCTGTCTTGCTTCTTCTTCACTCGGAGGATCCACTTTGATCCCACCACGTGGGCCTTGTAGGGTCTATCCACCAACACCCACGTGCCGTTCTCGGCAATGGATGCGAGCTCGCTTTCCACTGCCTCCTTCCAATTGGGCGCATCTGGGCCATTCATCGCCTCCGCCACTGTGGATGGCTCTCCGTGAGCCATGCACGACCAGCGAATGCCGGTCCAATCATCCTCATACGGAAAAGGTACTTTCTTTGGTCGCAAACTGCATCAGGGTGCTGGTGCGGCCTCATACGGAAAAAGGTGCTTCTTGTTTTGGTGCTGGTGCTTCCACAGGTGGTGGTTTGTCATCGTCGTTGTCAAAACAGTCATCAAAATCCAAGTGAGACTCGGAAGCCCCAGACGCCTTGGTATCCGCGTCCATGTCAGATGCTGCGTCATCCTCCATAGCTACTCTCCCATTCCCATCACCTGCTGGCAAAGCAAGCCAGTTGTCGGGTGCTTGGTCTTGGGACTCAAGCAACACTAGTCGCTTTCCCTCTTTGGGAGCAAGGATCTGGTCCAACAGCTCTCCCTTTCCAAGGGTGCGTTGGTCAAACACGACATCGCGGATCCTCACAAGCTTCTGTGCTGCCTGGTCCCAAAGCCGATAGGCTTTGTGTGACGTGTCGTACCCAACCATAACGCACTTCTTGGAACGTGCATCGAGCTTGCCTCCACCTTCTCCCGACTGGATCTTCACCCATGCAGTTGACCCAAACACCTTTAGATGAGATGCGTTGGGTTTCTTTCCCAACCATGCTTTCTGTGGGGTCTTCAACTGCTTGTTCTGCTCCTTTCCATGCTTCCGCAAGGTGGTTGTTGGTGCGAGGTTCAAGAGGTAGCAGGCCGTTGTTGCTGCTTTTTCCCAAAAGCGAGGTGGGGACTTGGTGTCGAAGAGCATGCTTCGCACCATGCCGAGCAGGGTCTGGTTCATCCTCTCGGCAATGCAATTGCTTTGGGGGTTGTAAGGGGTGGTTTGCTCGTGGCGGATGCCATGATGCTTGAGCCAAGGCTTCCATGCCTCGTGCTTGCCCTCGTTGTCACTTTGGAGCGTATTCACTTTCTTCGACGTTTGCCGCTCCACCATGGCGACTAACTCGAGGAGCTTCTCCTTGACCTCTCCCTTTGTTTTGAGGAAGTAGATCCACAACTTGCGGCTGTGGTCGTCAATGAAGGTCAGGAAGAGCTTGCTTCATCCGTTAGACGGTGTGCAAAAGGGTCCACACACGTCACGGTGTATCAGTTCCAAGACATGGTGTGCTCGTTGACCTCCTCTCCCAAACGGCTTCTTCTTTGCCTTCGCTTGGAGGCATGGTTCACACAATGTACACCTTTCGCCATACTTCATGGTGCACCCTTGCATTCCGCGGACTACCTCTTGCTCCTACATCTTCAGTAGCGTATTGTTGGCCACGTGGTCAAATCGCCCGTGCCACAACTCAGCGTCACTGTCCTTGGTTGATGTGGCGGCCGCATTGGTCGGCAAAGGTGCATCCTTTGGCTCCAGTGCCACTGTCTTGGTAGCACGTGCGAGACCCTCATCTGACGCCTTGGTGACTTTGGTTTGAAGCATGTAGAGGCCGTCGACTCTTAGAAATTGAAGCATAAAGTCTTCATTGGTGTACAGAATGTGGATGTCCTCATTCTTGAGGGCCACTTCTTGCTTGTTGGTGAACACCACTGTCATTTGGTTGTCGATGATTTGTGAGACTGACTGCAATTTGGCTGCGAAGGAAGGCATGTACACCACCTTTTGAAGGTTGACTGCCTTCTCCGCACCGTTCACGCTAAACGTGATCACCTTGTCCCCTTCGCCCATGGCTTGGACGACACCACCATTTGCACACTTGATGCGCATGTCAGATTCGACCATGGAGACAAATCCACCTTTCTCTTTTGATGAGTGGTGGTTGGTGCCCGAGTCAAGGGCGAATGCCCCGGGCCTAAGGATCGCTGTCCCGTTCATGGGCAACCCTCTAGCCATCATGTTAGTGAGTTCCTTTTTCTCCTTCCCACCTTTGTTCCGGCCTTCTTTCTTGGGACTACGACTGTGCCTAGCCCAGTGCCCAGCTTTGCCACAGTTGTGATAGTTTCCGGGCTTCTTGGAACTCTTCCCGCCACCATTGCCTTTCCCTCCACCGCCACTGCTTCTGCTGTTGCCTTGACTGGAGCGAGACCTTGCACCTTGTCCACCAAAACGAGAGGCATAGGTTGAGATGTTTGCCTCACTGCCACTGCGTCGCATAGACTCGTTGCAGATGTGTTCAGCGACAGCCTCATACATCAGATTCGCCTCCTTCCAACCTCCAAATACGGTGATCAAGGAACACAAGCTTTCCGGTAGCCCCATCAGAAGGATCATGGCACGCATGTTGGAGTCGAGATTCCATTCCATTTGCTGGACCTCTTGCAGCACGTTGTCGAACGACTGCAAAAATGCGGGTATCGATTCTCCTTCGCTCACCCTCATTGACATCAACCTTTGGAAGATGAAGAGTCGGTTTNCAGCGACAGCCTCATACATCAGATTCGCCTCCTTCCAACCTCCAAATACGGTGATCAAGGAACACAAGCTTTCCGGTAGCCCCATCAGAAGGATCATGGCACGCATGTTGGAGTCGAGATTCCATTCCATTTGCTGGACCTCTTGCAGCACGTTGTCGAACGACTGCAAAAATGCGGGTATCGATTCTCCTTCGCTCACCCTCATTGACATCAACCTTTGGAAGATGAAGAGTCGGTTTGCTAGGACGTTTGATTGATGCACGCGTGAGAGTTTTGCGTAGGCCTTGACAGGCAACGTGCATCCTGTGATGTGGGAGTGATGAGTCTCGTTGATGGACGTCACAAGCATGGCGAGATCCATGTTGTCCTTCATCGTCCATGCTGCAAGGTCAGCCGCATTCTTTGTTAGTGTCACATCCCCAGGTACTGTCTCGGTCCCTTTAAGGATGTCGAGGTAGCCACGCACATTCATGATAATCTCAAGCTGCCATTTCCACGAGGGAAAACCTGTTCCCATGAATTTGGACATACCCGCCTCAAGGCGGGCTTGAGTCGGATCCGCCATTTTTGGCGGTTGCTCGTCTTCTCTGCTTTGCCGCTACTCTCCTTCGTTGAGGTCGATGAGGCTGATGAGGCTGCTGAGTGCGACGGTTGTCAAAAGGTGCAGTTGGTTCCCTTCCATACCCCTCCCGCTGATGATCACCTAAGGCGATGGTGCCATCGTGAGAGAACGGACTCTGGGTCGTACCACCTTCTAAACAGGGGTAGAGATTAATCCCGTTGGGGCTCGAGGGTCTTGTCCAACATGGACAGAGTTGTTCCTCGTCCCCTAGTGTGCCACGTGCACACACCCTGCCTGAAGAAGCCGATGGAGCCGATGGAGCAGATTGGAGTCGTCCGATCTTTGTGTACCTGTTGTACCTGTGCACTCTGCAAGACTACGTGCTAGTTGGTCTTGGAAGTGTACCTTAGAACAAGAAGTGTGGGCCCATAACCCTTTGTCAATACGCCGGATAGCAACAGTCTAGAAAATGGGTCCCGACATGGGAGGCCGCCAACCGTTCTTGGTATTACAACCAAGATAACATATCACCCTCGAACGAGGGATCCACACTTAAGGTTCATTCGGTTTGCAACCTCACGAAGTATGCATGTTGGTCTTTAGTGTCTACCTTTGGTTGGACACTCTGTGAGGAGTCTCAAAGGCAAGAACTGTGAATGGATGCATGCAAGGTACACGCTTTTATACTTGCAGAGCTTTGCTAAAGCTTCTGCTTGTAGTGGCTCCACTGGAGCCAACCTTAACCTACAGTCGAACGTGGGGCATCCTTAGACCGCCATGTGTCATCCTCGAGGCAGGCTCTAGTAAGCTTCCTAGAAGCTTCTTGTCCCAAAGAAAATTGCGGTCATCGTGGGGTTTGAAAACGCGACCTCTCGTTTGAGACTCCGGTGCCTATTCAGCTAGGCCAAAAAAGGTATGATTCCTATGATGATTCTCAGGAGACATACCCATTATGGGACATGTATTCCTGGCCCATCTCAGAACAGACCAAGGGGACATACTCCATAGAGCAGTGCATGCCTTGTTTGTATGTGTAGCTAGCCAGCTTGGCAGTGGACGAGGTGCATACTATTTCAACAAGTGGCACCGTCTACACCCTCGAGCAGAGTCGTACCTATAGAGAAACTATGAAGCATCGCCCCGTATGCATCCACCAGTTGCAACAGTGACCTACGGTGCACTACCACAGCTGCCGATCTCTCGAACATTTCCCCCATGGCCACAGTCGTTTCCACCACCAACGTACCGGAGGATGTACGTACCCCCTCCCATGCTGGTAGAGGCAACACCACGTCCAGCTTGGGCAGTCTGCACATGGGGGAAGACAGGGGAAGCCACTGCCTGAGGGGCCGCTCCAGATCGAGTGTGGCCGCGATCTGACGAGATGATGCCAATCGTACCGCCAACATCACCAGTGGCAGGTTAGAAGTTAGGTTGCACGCATGTCACTGCCTCATACGCCCTACCCATGCATGAGTGGTTGTATGAGACTATAGCATCACAAAACATGTTACCGCATTGTCGGTTGTTTGTGTCATTGTATGCTGCACATTACATTGATGGTGTGTGTACTGGACTTGGGGAAGTGCTGTGGGTGGAAGGTGTGGGAACATTTGGACTACAAGTGCCAGGAGGGGCGATATGGCTGACTGGAGTGTTGTATGTACCCTGATTGAGGGTGAACTTGTTGTCTGGGGGTCAAATTGATCATCAAGCACGTACGTCTACACTATCACAGAATCAGTGATGCTCGCCCTTTCATGGTAGTGGGTCCTTGCTGGTAGATAGGCCACTGCATGCTAACATGTTCTACAGGCTCACATTGTTCCCTTGCATTGGATCTGCACACCCAAAACTTAACATCATGACAGGCACAGATGTACATCACGATGACCTGCTACACAGGTGTATTCCGCACATCAAGAATGAACTGATTACATAGGTGCTCAAACACACACTGGCGCACGGACCGACACATGTAGACTGCCCACATGGTTTGAAGAGTAGTACTTATCTTTGAAGTACATGAAGGGAAATCACACAAGCAAACCTTTCCCAAGCCCTAACACAACATCATGTCTCTACTAGAATTGGTACATGCAGACCTAACTGGACCCATGCCTGTCCCCTCCCTCTAGTATGAAGCACAGCACCGTGAAGGCCGATCTTAGCTGCTTTCGTTGGGCATTTTTGCTTCGCACGAAGCCCGATGCTCAGTGTTCCATCACTGAATGGATACCGTATGCTGAACTTCAAACTGATTTCAGCCTGAAGGCCCTTCGTATAGAAACAAGGGGTGAATTATTGGGCACACTTATTACAGAAACAAAAAGAAGAGGTAAAGTGCACCAAAATATTGCCCCTTACACTCCTCAACAGAACGGTGTTGCTGAATGATGGAACCGTATGCTGGGATATGCACTACGTATGCTTTGGACTGAATCTGGTCTCGCCTTTGGGTTATGGGAAGAGGCAGTGAAGTATATGACTAGGGTGTGGAACATGATAACACATGGTCCACTGCCAAATCAGTCTCGCTGTTGGAACGAGGACTCAAAGAACGGGCAGAATTGCAACCACCTAGAGTGTGGAGAACCAAGGCTCGTATGTGGGTTCCAGAATAATAGCAACTACACAAGTTAAGCCCTAGAGGTAAGTGTTGCGTATTTTGTTGGAGTGTCGCATGCCTCCAAGGCATGGAGAATTTGGGACCGTCAGTCATAGTTTCTTGGAGATTCGGGACGCGTGCTTTGTGGAGCACATGCCATACAAGGCGTTCCTCACCCTTAGGCATGTCCCACAGTTCTCTGTACTCCAACATTACCCTTAGTACGTAAGTGTACCTGTCTAACCTCCTGGAAGGATAGCACCCGTGCAAAAGACTCATGCACGTACTCCCGTACCACAGACATGTTCTCCTGTTTCCACAGACTTACTCACTCCCACAGATCTTGAGATAACAAGCTTGGAGGGCTCCCACAGCCAGAGAACTCTCTGATCTCCTGTTCGGCAACCCTTGAGCTGCTCAACCAGCAAGTCGGATCAATGAATCTGTCCCAGTGGTCTTGCGCAGGTCCTTTAGAAACCAGCCTCGGGTGAACTACAAACAGTTTTTCAATAAGGTCGGTACACATTCTTCTCAAGTAGAGCATCACCAACCGACCACCCTTGTTGAAGCAAGGGGGCATCCTCATTCGAGTGTGATATGTTATCTTTGTTGCAATACCAAGAGCAATTGGCGGCCTCCCATGTCGGGACCCGTTTTCTAGACAGTTGCTATCCGGCGCATTGACACCACTCCTGCTGCTAATTCTATTTCTGCGTGTACTGGGGCTCCTACTGTCACTACTACTACTCCAATATTTGGCATTGGAGAGTGGGACAAGAGTGCCAGAAATGGTCTACCTGACCACCGTAGCCACAAGTATGGTGTCCAAAGTTGTGGTCGTGACCACGTCCACATCCTCTTTCCTTGTTAGACTGACGGCCACCTGTGCCCTACCACTGTGCAGTGGTGGCATCCACCTGCGTGACCGCCACCATGGCAGAGAGGTGGGTGCATGTAATGGTGGCAGGTGTACTGGATTCACGTTGCTCTCTCTTGAAGATGTCCTCATAGTTCCAAAGCTAGTTGTAGACAACTTTGCGATCAATGTTTTCATGCTCTACAACTGGAGTACAGCGGAAAATGTCCTAGAAAAATACCTTGGAGGCTTCTCCAAGGTGGAGGAGCACCATGTCTCCTGACTCAAAAACTGATGAGGATGCCCATAGCCCCACAATGTAACATTGCTGGTCCATTACTTCGTCCTAGTAGTCCGACACCGGTGCACCCTGTTTGGGGTAGAGCGTACGCAAGTTGTCCCTGAGGGTTACTTGCAGTGGCATCCCTTGCTCTTCTTGCCGCTTCAAACATGCTGCCAGGATTCATACGGCTGGGCAGTGCCACTCCGGGGGTTTTTTGGATCCTCTCCCCGGCCCCCTTGACAAAACTGTCAAAGAGACTATCCTTGCGGGTCTGGGAGAGCCCGCACTAGGGTGTTGTAGGCTATCAGCAGTGTCCTGTCACCAGCGTCCATAGTAGGGAGCTGGAGGGAGCAATCCTTAAGTTTGTGCTCCTTAGGCCACAAAAGAAACAACTCCTTCCACATGAAAAATTCATGGGTTCCAAGAGCGGTAGGTGTGAGGTCACGATGAAAACCGAGACAGTCTATGTCCTGCCATCACTACTGCTGACGTAATTCCTTGGCCACTGGCAAAATGACCATCATTGGCACTCGGGCGACTGTCGCTGTCGATGCGGTTTGCGTTACTTCCTTATGGCTTCAACATGTTCCGTGTAGTAAATGTCACACATCTCCTCCTCACGGCCTCCTATACTTTCCTGGGCTAGCTCTCTTGTCCCAATACTGCTCTTTGAGGGGGCTGGTGGCTTCCCTTGCATGGTGCCGCTCTTTCCTCTCTTCAACTCTTCACTCCTATTTCTCTAGCATTGCTCTTGCAGCATCCACGGCCCTCAGTGACCTGAATGTCCATGCACAGGTGGAGTGCAGACTCTTTTCTAGCGCTCCAGGCCGCGTGAGCCCTTAGGGGGTCGACATTTTTCCCTCACGTCCTCGCAGCCGCCAGCTTTGTGGGCTAGGATGTGTCAGTTTCTGGAAATTCTGATACCATATGCAACACAATCCCTTTCAAATGAAACTGGAGTTGCCTCAAAATATTGTCATATACATGCGCTGGCCCTAAAACTCCATGGTGTCAGTTTTGGAAGAACAACAAAGTGTCTAAGGGTAGCGAGTTTGAGGGATATGAAGCGAGGCTTAGCAGCACTGACCCCACGCTTGACGCAAGGAGGTGAGCGGCCGGCCACGTCAGGCCCTTGCTGGCGACGACGCACGCGACGATGCCCTCCAGGTGTGACTGACAGCAGCAGCCAGCAGCAGCAGCAGCAGCAGCTTGCCGCAACAGCGAGCAGTGGCAGCAGCGGCCAGCAGCAGCAACACACAGCAGCTGCTGGCAGCAGCAGCAGCTCGCAGTAGCAGCAGCCCGCAACAGCAACAGCCGGCAGCAGCAGCGGCGGCAGCAAGCAGCAGCCGGCAGCAGCAGCAGCGCGCAGCAGCTCGCAGCAGTAGCAGCCGGCGGCAGCAGCAGCAGCCGGCCGTAGTAGCAGCAGCAGCAGCGGCTGCAGCAACAGCCGCAGCAGTAGCAGCTGCAGCTGCCCGCAGCTCGCTGCTTGCTGCGAGCAGCAAGCTGATGGCAGCAAGCTCGCTACCCACAGCGAGCAGCGAGTACCAAGCAGCGAGCTCGCTGCTCGCAGCTTGTCGCTCGCTGCGAGCAGCGAGCTCGCAGCAACGAGCAAGAGAAAAACAAAAAAAAACGCGCAGGGACCCCCCCCC
>SZWC01012681.1:43238-54681 GCA_023375785.1 Penium margaritaceum | reverse complement strand
TGCTGCTGTTGTTGTTGCCGCTGTGGTGATGATGGCAGCAGCCGACGTTGGCTGCTCACGGTGTTGTCCTCGGCAGCTGCGTTGACAGTGGCGTTGGAGGGGGTAAGCTTCGGCATGCCGGAAGGTTCCCCCTTTTCTTCCTTCCCCCTTGTTTTTTTTTTTTTGCGGAACACTTTACCGCGGAAACTCACCTCCGTGGAGCCCCTCCACGGACACTCTCCGTGGACCCCCTCCGCGGTGCACTTCACTGCGGAAGTTCACCGCGGATGGTCGCGGATCGGCTCGGGCTGAGCGTGGTCGCGTTGGTCGCGTCAGCGCGGAGTCGATGTGAAGTGGCGCGAGCTGCCACCACGGTCGAGTCGATGCGGAATGCGTCGGGGTACCGCGAGATGCCGGGGCACCTCCGTAGGTGTGTTCCGCGACCACCGTGGGGCCTCCGCATCTGTCGACCGCGGAGTCACCGCGGAGCTGCCGCGGACTCGCAACGGCGGATCCACCGCGGAGCACCGCTGGTGTGTTCCAAAAAACGCCGCGGATCCACCGTGGAGCGCCACTGATCGGTCACGGCACTGTCACCGCTGAGTGGCAGGTTCGAAACGCCGCGTGCGATCGCGGTGGATCCGCGACACTCCCGGCGCGTTTCATTGCGGTCGTGGAGCTGCCGCGTCCGTTGAGCCGCGGAGCACCGTGGAGCACCGCGGAGCAGCGCGGAGTAGTTGCTGCTACCACGGAATGGTCGCCGTGGAGCTGTAAAAAACTCGTCGCGGAGTTCTTAAAAAAATGGTCGGAACGGTGGTGGGTCCTCCCAGGGCCTTTCACCAAGACAGGGGGCGCTGTTGCTGCTGCTCCTCAAGGCAACGGTTGCGGTCACTCTCTGCTGCGGCGGTTGCTGCACCTCTGCTACGCAACCGTGCGAGCACTGGCTCGCTGCTCTGATACCATGAGAGATAGCTTCCTAGCACTGCTATCGCTGGCGTGGCAGTACAAGCCAGCCAGCTAACTCACTAGCACACACAGGTGGAGGTGAGAACAGCAAGTGGTTGGCTAGGGACACAAACACAAGTGTCAGAAGCTGCAAATGTTGAAATATGCAGAGAGAGTTGACAACTGAGGTCTAGGCAACCTAAATAGCGTCACGGACCTAGTGCACACACACGCGGCGCACAAGGGCGCTATTTTCTAGCAGGACAAAACAGTGGCAAAAACACACTTTCGCCCATAATTCCCTGTAGACACGTCAAAACGACGAGCCGTTTGAACCAGAAAGGCCGCATCGACAAGATCTACGTCCTGATAGGCTGCACGCCTACGTGCTGTGACTCAGCATGAATCTAAAAAATATGGAAGTCTTCTGGGCGCCCGTCGCCGCCGGCCGCCAGCCTTCTGCCACCGTTGCCAGTCTCAGGGATCTGCACGTGAATGGACATGAGCCGAGGGGTCACCGTAAGCTGTGTACGACACACACAACAACAAGTCTCACGTGCACAGCCATGGAGCAAGCCGAGTTTCATTTAAAACAATCTAGTAATCGCAGGATGCAAGAAATGGGAGTTGTTGGTGTGTTAGTCACGATGACCTTTTGACTCGTCGCCATGGCTCGTTGGTATACCGAGACACTTGACTGCTTTTCTGACAACATCAGCACCAGCTTGCGCACCCTCACGTGCTCTCCACAATTTTCTCTGTGACCACATCCCCGGGTTCATTTTCTCAGTGGTGCTATTGTTGCTCGTTAATGATCCAATTATGCGGAGTTTTTGCTTCTGCACGTGGCAAATCTTTCTGTTTGTCAGTCGGACAACCAAGGAGCCAGAACATCTATCGGTTTCTCTTCTGCTGTTGTTTTGGAGCGTGTAGCCGGGTTAGTCTGTTTTCTGACTGGTTGCTTGGACTTATGCGCTTAGTTGCACGCACCTAGGTGAGACTATATCTACGCACTTATCTATTTGTTTGACTTAACTTCTAGATTTTGAAGCATATCTTTGCCGTCTCCAGCTTTAAGAGCACCATCTGTCATGCTGTGTTGTGTGCAATGTGCCCTTTCACACGAAACCTTGCTGAGGGGGTTCCTTTATTCCCTCATGGTATCACTGTAATAGAAAGACTGACACCATAGAGCACGAGACAGCAGCACCTTAAGACTCTAGGTTGGGCTGGGCTTGGCTGGGTGGGGCGTACAGATCCTGACAACGTGGGGTCCTTGAGCGGAAGGCTCACGTCACCTCACGAATTCCGCTAGCAGCCCCGAAGGCGGAATGCTGCCGAAATTTTCTTGGCAACTCTCCTCACCGCGGCTGCATTCTTGGCGGCAACGTTCAGCAGTGGTGATGTTCTAGGCAGCCATAGCAACAGAAGCAACGACAATAGCAGCACTAGCAATAGGAGTAGCACCAATAGTAGTAGTAAAAGCGGTGCAGCTGTAGTAGTAACAGCAGCAACAGCAGCAATTGCACCAGCCCTTCCACTTAGCGGCGACCGCGCTAATGACGGACCCTGCTGCATTGGGTCCTCATTTTTCCAGGCAACAAAAGCAACAGTGGCTGTAGCAGCTGTGGAAGCGGTGGAGTTGTTGCGCGAGCAACTGTGGCCATAGTAGTAGTTTGAGCAGCCGCAGCTACGCATCTATTGCACAAGCAGCAAAAGCGGCAGCAACGGTAGCTTAGTAGCATAATCAGCAGCAGCATGTCTGCAAGAGCGGCCGTAGTAGCTACGACAACACCACGCAGCTAAGGCAGCAGCTAAGGCAAGAAGCTACTTCGTAGCTTTTCACATTCCTGAACAGTCGTTTTACGGGCTCGTTGGCTGGAGAGCTCGCCCATCAACGAACTCGTCCGGACGATTCAAGCTCGTCCTCAAGTGAAAAAACGGGATGAGCTTCATTGTCATTTGTCGCTCCCATCCTCGGTGACCCCTGACGCGCCTACTCTCTTGCCCGCTTCCAAAAGCATCTCTTTGCTTTGACGTTCTTTTTGTTTTCTTTTTCTGTTTTCACCTTTTCCCACTCTTGGTCGAGACCTGGGAATCCGAGGTTTTGTCCCGGTGCCACGCGAGACCAATCCTTGGGGCATTGTTTCAGGTCTTGACCTTTCCTTTCTTTCCTGTACCTTCTCCTTTTGGTCGAGACCCTTGCACGTGTGGGCCTGATCCTGTGCTATGGGAGATCAATATTGTCATGTCGTCGGCTGTTCCGATGCCCCAACCAGGGTAGCGATGGATACCATCACCTTCTTACCCCACCTTCTACAGACCGCTCTCCCCGTCCTACGCCCCTCTAGCATGGCTACCGTCGGGAGCTTCATCCTCCTCTTCTCCATATGTCCCCTCAGGTTCCGTCGCATCCCCAATCACGTTGTTGCATTGTTTAGGCATGTGTGCTCTAGCTTTTGCTGCCCCTATCCAGTCTCGATCTCCCGCTAACCCCTCTCGTATGAGTTTGGCTGACGAGTTCCGGGGCCACCGTTGTTTGTCGGATGGACCCCTGTTGGGTGTATTGTGTGGTGGGGCTTCATCGACTGTGGATTGTGTTGAGCATTGGCAGACGTTCACCCTATCGCATCTTCTTACTGAGACTTGTGGTCATGCTGAGCACTCTTTTGTCCTGCTTTCCAATGTCGTACAGTGTCATGGAACCGCTCCTTCTTGTGTGTCACGTGGGTCTAGATCATCAACTCCGGAGCCAATCATCACATGAAGACGTCCCGTGCCATGTTTTTCATCTCGGGGCTTGTTGCTGACATACGATTCGTCAGCACTGGCTCTGGCCAGATGTTCCCAGTTCAGGGCATTGGTGTTGTGCAGTTTTCTGGTCCGTCGGGTGATTTCTTCTCTCCTGATGTCTTCTCTCCTGATGTCTTCTCTCCTGATGTCTTCTCTCCTCATGTCTTCTCTCCTGATGTCTTCTCTCCTCATGTCTTCTCTCCTGATGTCTTCTCTCCTGATGTCTTCTTTATCCCTGCGCTTGAGGTCAGATTGCTGTCTGTAACTGCCTTGGATGATCAGGATATGGACTTTCTTTCATCTCGTGGTTTGGCACTGTGTCACTATAGTCAACTGGCCATCCTATTCTACGTTTTCTACGTTGTAACAAGATGTATCTTGTGTCCTTGTTTGGACCGTCGTCCACCGCCACGAGCACAGTACGTGTGCATGTTTCTCTCTTGTTTTTCCTTGCACACGCGTGTCTGCTCCATTACTGCTTGTGTCACATGCATACCCCTGCCATCCATAGCCTCGTGAATCATCAGCCTACTATTGGTCTTCACCCTACCACATTCCCCATGCATTGCACTGTTGACTCACTTGATTGAGCACGAGGCAAACTTAATCACCCGTCCTTCTTTTTGTCTGACTCCCGCGATACATGGCCTTGCCCTTATCCATGCGGAAGTCATGGGCCCTCTTCCTTGTGATCTTTGGGGGCTTTTGGTTGGTAGTTATTGTGCCTTACGGATGACTGCTCTCGCTTTTGCAAGATATTTGCCAGAAAGGCAATGTCGGGCCCATGATCCAGTCCTGGCTTGTCCAGGCTGAGCGTGCTTGCAAGCTTAAGCCGTTATTATTCCACTCAGATCATGGTGGGCAGTTCATGGGTCCCAGGGCCCCCTTCCTCTAGTCTCAAGGGGTGCATCTGGAGTTATCAACTCCATATACACCACGGCATAATGGAGTGACAGAAAATTGGAACCGCACTCGTGTTGACGGTGTTTGCGCCCTTCTTGTCAAGTCTGGCCTCCCTCCGCTGTTTGCCTTTAAGACCATGTCCTACATAACTTGGGTTTGGAACCGTGTTCCCCACATTCCACTACCTTGTCATGTCACGCCACTCGAGCAATGGTATGGTCGTCGTGCTGACCTTCATCTCGCTCGTGTCTATGGCAGCATCACCTACATTTGACTCTCTGTGGACCAATGTGATTTCAAGCTGTCACGTCAAGGTCATCTCTTTCCGTTTATTGGCATCTCCTCTCTGTCCAAGGCCTCACACTTTTGGGACCCCCAGCAGATTCGGGTTGTCGAGTCTCACGATGCTCTCTTCTTTTATAGCACTTTCTCTTGCGACATTGCTTGTTTTTTCCCTTTGCTTTCACCCTTCTCTTGTCCAAAAGGAGGTGGTGTCTATGCAATACCCTTTGGTAGTGACTTCATTTTATGTACTGCATCGGCGTCATTACTTACATCATCGCCTATTGCATCAGCATCGTTGCTTACATCACCTCGTGTCACATTTGTGTCATCATCAGTATCATCTCATGTCGTGTCTGTCAGGGTAAGATCCGCGTGGTGCGGTCCCGACGTTGTTCTGATAGACTCTAGTGGATCACGTCTACTGTTTTGGGCGAATCTGACACTGAGCGTGAGCTTTCTGGTCGCCTCACGCTATGTGAGCAGGAATTTAGAGACAGTCAGTTTGCGAAGGGAATAAGGTCGTTTTGCGTGATCACAACATTTATAGGGCTAGTCATGAGCTTTCCAACGCACCAAACTGTGCGCGATTCGGCCAAGCATAGCTCAAGTTATGCTTGCCGAAGCGCAGGTCTCACCCACCACAGAAACGCCTAACGCCTCCATGGCGCGCACACGCCGTGGCGCCTTCCTTCACGTGCGAAGCGCCTTTCCCGAGGCGCAGATCCACTTGCACGTGGTGTAGGGGTATCCTGCACTGTTTCCACGCACCCTACCCACTTTTGGGTCGAGTTTGGTGATGGGGTGTGACGAGGTTCGAAACCTGTTCGTGGACCTGCAGTCTGAATTTTGACCAAGTCCCCGAGTAACAAAACGTACTACTGAGTTTCGGACGTCGAGCCAGGATTTTGGCTAAGTCCCTCAGTAACAACCTGCACTACTGGATCCGGTGGATGATCCACCTGATCAGGTGGATCATCCACCGGACGCCTCGGCAGGCCTTCCGGAGCAATTTCTCCAGATGATATTTTTGTTACTCAATCCGGTCGATTATCCACCGGATTTCGAGTCGCAGCCGGCTCCCAGAGTCGCTGCGCATACCCCAATTTTGGAAGGCCATATCTCCCTCGATACTTGTCCGATTCCGGTGAAACAACTTCCACCGGATTCAGCGACTTGCTAAATTTACGCGGCAATCCTCCATTTTAGGATCCAAGCAATTTTTGAGTCGCCAGATCCGCCGGAGCGGAGTTTTCACTTTCTGGCGGCTCGTCGGTGCCTCCCGGCGCCGCACTTGGGCATGCGGAGGGGCAATTTTTCAACATTCTCCCCCTTGCACCTGCCATGCCCGCTGCTCCAGCTTGCTCTAACTCATCTTCCGCTGCGCCCTCCAGCCCATCATAGCTGGTCATCCCAAGCCCGGCCACGCTCATCGTGTGCCGGTCCGCGGGTTGCGCTTTGGTCAAGCAATCCGCAAGCATGTTGTGCGTGCTGCAGTGCTGCAGCACCACCTGCCCCTTCTTGACCATGTCCCATGCGTAGTGGTAACGCACGTCGATGTGCTTCGTCCTCCTGTGCTGCGTCGGGTTGTTGGTCAGCGAGATGGAGCCGGTGTTGTCCTCTTGCACCACCGTTGGCTCCTGCTGCGGCACGCCCAGCTCCCCCAGCAACCTGCGGAGCCATGCCGCCTCCTTGACCGCCTCGGCCAGCGCGATGTACTCCGCTTCCACTGTGGAGGTGGCGACGCAGTCCTGCTTCCTGCTGCACCACGAGACTGCTGCACCAGCAAGGAAGAACACGTAGCCGGATGTGGACTTCCGCTTGTCCACATCGCCAGCGTAGTCTGCATCGGTGTAGCAGATCAGGCGCAAAGGGTCCGCCCGCCCTTTGCCGCCGAACCTCAGGCGCACGTGCCACGTCGCCTGCAGGTAGCGGAGGATGCGTTTGACTGCCTGCCAGTGTAGTGGCCCTGGATCAGCCACATACCTGCTCACTTGGCCCACCGCGTAGGCCAGGTCCGGTCGAGTCGCCACCATGGCGTACATGAGGCTACCCACCGCTGATTGGTAGGGCACCCCTGCCATATCCTCCCGCTCTTCTTTTGTTTGTGGCGCCATTGCCGCACTAAGTTCACAGGTCGTGGAGACAGGACTGCACACTGGTTTGCAGTCCTCCATGCCGTACCGCTTCAGCACCTCGGCCACGTATTTGGCCTGTCCCAGCTCAAGCGTGCGCGCCCTCCGGTTTCGCGTAATGCTCACCCCGAGGTAGAACTCCAGCTCCCCCATGTCCGACATCTGGAACCTGCTGCTCAACTGCTCTTTCAGCTGCTGTAGGCTCGGCAGGTCTGAGGAGCACAAGATCAGATCGTCCACGTAGAGTGCGACAATCTCATGGAGCTTCTTACTGCGCTGCACGTACACGCTGTGATCCGCCTCACAGCGCTTGAAGCCGATTTGTGCCATGAAGCTGTCCATCTATTAGTACCAGCATCGGGGCAATTGTTTTAGCCCGTACAAGGACTTCCGCAGCTTGCACACCTTGCCCTCCGGCGCCTCCACCCCCTCCGGCACCTCCATGTAGATTTCTTTGTCGATCATACCGTTGAGGAAGGCCGTCTTTACGTCCATTTGATGGAGCTCCATGTCCTTCGCGGCTGCCACCGCAAGGATCGTCCGGATGTTTGTGAACTTGGCGACGGGGGCGAACGTCTCATCATAGTGCTCGCCCTTATGCTGTGCGTACCCCTTCGCCACGAGCTGCGCCTTGTACTTGTCAACCACACCTTCCTTTGTGAACTTGGTCTTGAAGACCCACTTGGAGCCGATGACCTTGGCGTCTTTCGGCCTGTCAACCAGCTGCCACGTGTCGTTTTTCGCAATGGACACCAACTCCGACTTGATGGCAGCGTCCCACTGCTTCCCCTCGGGCCGCACAAGCGCCTCTTGCACGGTTGTTGGTTCCGTTGATGCAGCCAGCATGCACCGCGTCATGCCGATCCATCGACCGGTGCCTGCGTCGAAACGCTTCCCCGCTCTCCGCTGCCTTCCGCTGCGGCGCGGCAGTCTTGGCGGCGTCTCGTCGCTCTGCTGCGACCCTTCCGACTCAGCCCGCTCCGGTGAATCATCGACCGGACGGCTCCCTGAGGATCTCTCCCGCTCCGGTGAACCATCAACCGGACGGGCGGCGCGTCCGGAATATTTTTCTCCGACGCCCGACGCGAACTCCGCAGGGAGTGCGCGCTTCGGCACCCACGGTGCCTCCTTCGACGGATCATTCCACCGGATCTCCAGCCCAGCTGCATCGTCGTCGGAGTCCTCCGCGTCGGCTACTGCACCTGCTGCACCGCCACGCTCCGACGCCGCATCATCGACCTCCGCGTCCACCGGCTCCTCCTCGTAGTCAAGGAGCTGGAACCACTCCCCCTGTTTTGGAGTGTTCCCGACGCTCATGTCGTTGCTGCTGCTGCTGAAGCTTTGCTGCTCGTCGAACTCGACGTCACGGCTGCGGATGATCTCTTGCGTGCGCGGGTCCCAGAGCCGATACGCCTTTTGCGCGCTCTCGTAGCCGAGGAACAAGCACGGCTTCGCCCGCGGTTCCAGCTTGCTGTCACGTCGTTGCGCCGCCTGCACCATCGCGTGCGCCTTGCACCCGAACACCTTCAGGTGTGCCACGTTTGGCTTGCGCCCGCTCCAAACCTCCTGCGGCGTCTTCCAGCCGCCCTTACCCTTCAGCACCGCTGTTGGGGTGAGGTTGATGGTGTAGCTCGCTGTACGCACAGCCTCCGCCCAGAACCCTCGCGGCAACCCCGCATCCACAAGCATGGTCCGTACCATGTTGAGCAGCGTCTGGTTCGCCCGCTCCGCCACTCCGTTGGACTGTGGCGAGTACGGCGTAGTGGGTTCTCACTTGATGCCCTGTTGCTTCATCCACCCGCTGCAGCCCAGGTACTCTCCGCCATTGTCGTTGCGTAGCGCTCTGACCTTCCGGCCAGTCTGCCTCTCCACCGCTGCGACGTACTTTTTCAGCCGGTCCAGGACCTCGCCTTTCCGCTTCATGAAGTACACGTAGAGTTTTCTGCTACAGTCGTCAATGAAGGTGACGAAGTATCTCAAGCCGCTGTTTGACGGCGTTTTGAACGGTCCGCACACGTCGTTGTGCACGACCTCCAGCAGGTCCTTTGTGTGAGCCTCATTCTCATTGAATGGCTTGCGCCGTGCCTTGCCCAAAATGCCAGGCTCGCACTTTTGTGCGCTGCTGTATCTGCTGCCGCGTCTGCACCGTCGATGACGAGGCCGCGCACCATGTCGCGCTTCGCCATCTCCTTAACGGTTGCGGGCGCCGAATGCCCCAACCGTCGGTGCCAGAGCTCCAGATCAGCTCTCCCTCCCTTGGCCATGTTGACGACGTGCTCCTGCGAGTCTGCTACGTCCGATGCCTCGGGGACCACCTTGGTCTCAATGATGTAGAGACCGCCCTCGCGCTTCGCCTCCAGCACGACCTCGCCGTCGCCGTCGATGCGCACCACTGCGCCTTTCCTGCGGAAGAGCACCTCATATCCCTTGTCCGTCAAGCGGCTAACACTCAGGATGTCAGCCAGGCCGGGGACGTGCTGAACATCACGTATTGTGCACAGCTCCTTCTTACCGCCCACCACGACTTCCACCTCTACATCGCCTTGGCCGGCCACCGGCGCGACTTTGTCGTTCGCGACCACCATCGACTTGGAGGACTTCTCGTAGGTGACGAACCCCACCTTCTCGACTTGAGTGTGCTCCTCGGCCCCGGAATCCAGGCAGCGCCTGTTGGCCTTCTTCAGGAAGTGGTTCTTGTTGCCGTTGAGGAGCGACCTGCCCTTGCTGTTTTTGCCGCCGGTCTTCGCCTCCTCCGGGCACTCGCGAGCCCAATGGCCCTCCTTGCCGCAATTGCGGCACGCACCTTTCTTGGCGCCCTTCTTGCCGCCGCCTCTTCCGCCGCTTCCTTTGCCCCCATTTCCGCCACCACGCGTTTTGGTGACAAGGGCCGATGAGGAAGACGAGGACTCCCCGCAGCTCCTGCGCTGCGCCTCGTTGTGGATGTATTCTGCGAACGCGCCATAGGTGAGCTTGTCCTCCGCCCATCCTCCGAGGACGGTGATAAGTGGGCCCCAACTGTCAGGTAGGGCCATAAGGAGGGCCATCGCCTGCAGCTGCGTGTCGATCTTCCACCCCACGTCATTGCATTGTGAGGCGAGCGACTCGATCTGCTACATGGCGGAGATGACATCATCTCCCTCCTCGATTCTCACCGTGAGGAGTCGCTTCATTGCGAAGATTTTGTTCGCGAGCGACTTGGATTGATGGATGGAGCAGAGTTTTTGCCAAGCTTCGGCTGCCAGCTTGCAGCCCTGGAAGTAGCCCCACTGCGACTCGGCCGTCCCGGACATCAGGAGCATGAGCGCCTCCGTGTTCTTCTTTTCGAAGGCCTGCTTCTTCGCGTCCGTAGCAGTCGCCTCTGTGAGCACCTCCTTTCCCAGCATGACATCAAGCAGCCCCTTATGCAAGAGGTGCAACTTGAAGTGCCACCTCCATAGCCCAAAGCCTGGGCCGTCCTCATACTTCTGAATGGGCTGCGTCTCCTTCTGCGCCATGTGCGCAGCTGCTACTCCGACAGGTTCTCAGAACTTCACGGCGACGTCCAAGATGACGATCCCGTGCGCTACGGAAGACGTGAACGTTGGAGGCTATCAGACCCATGGGCCCATAACCCTTTGTCAGGGTGAGATCCGCGTGGTGCGGTCCCGACGTTGGTCTGATAGACTCTAGTGGATCACGTCTACTGTTTTGGGCGAATCTGACACTGAGCGTGAGCTTTCTGGTCGCCTCACGTTATGTGAGCAGGAATTTAGAGACAGTCAGTTTACGAAGGGAATAACGTCATTTTGCGTGATCACAACATTTATAGGGCTAGTCATGAGCTTTCCAACGCACCAAACTGTGCGCGATTCGGCCAAGCATAGCTCAAGTTATGCTTGCCGAAGCGCAGGTCTCACCCACCACAGAAACGCCTAATGCCTCCATGGCGCGCACACGCCGTGGCGCCTTCCTTCACGTGCGAAGCGCCTTTCCCGAGGCGCAGATCCACTTGCACGTGGTGTAGGGGTATCCTGCACTGTTTCCACGCACCCTACCCACTTTTGGGTCGAGTTTGGTGATGGGGTGTGACGAGGTTCGAAACCTGTTCGCGGACCTGCAGTCTGAATTTTGACCAAGTCCCCGAGTAACAAAACGTACTACTGAGTTTCGGACGTCGAGCCAGGACTTTGGCTAAGTCCCTCAGTAACAACCTGCACTACTGGATCCGGTGGATGATCCACCTGATCAGGTGGATCATCCACCGGACGCCTCGGCAGGCCTTCCGGAGCAATTTCTCCAGATGGTGTTTTTGTTACTCAATCCGGTCGATTATCCACCGGATTTCGAGTCGCAGCCGGCTCCCAGAGTCGCTGCGCACACCCCAATTTTGGAAGGCCATATCTCCCTCGATACTTGTCCGATTCCGG
>SZWC01012681.1:22378-34755 GCA_023375785.1 Penium margaritaceum | reverse complement strand
CCCCCCCCCACTCCCCCACTAGGAAACCCCCAAGAAACTACCATGAGAGCACAAGTAGGCTAATACAAATATCCACGTGTGTATTAAAGGACGTCGATAAACTATACCTCTCCATGATGTGGCCCAGAAACTTGATCTGACGGCGACCAAAATCTCATTACGACGATTTCTTAAAAACGTCTCGTTTGTATATTCTTGATAACCTATTGGAGATGTCCATTATTCTCTTTCGGCTCCGGCTGTATACCACAACATTGCCAAGACATAAAACGACGAGGTTGTGGAGGTACAAGTGAACAATGTTGTGTATCGCTCTCATCAATGTTGTTGGGGCGTTCGTGAGTTTGAACGGCATGACCGTGAACTCAGAGTGCCTGTATCAGGTATAAAATGATGTCTTCTCAAAATTCTTATGAGATACATGGATCCGATGATAAGCGCTATGTAAGTTGGTTTTGCTATAAATTTTGGCCTTGTTGAGCTCGTAAAAACATTTGTCTGTTTGCGGAAGAGGGTAGAGGTTCTTGATGATGTTATTTAGCACTCCATAATCTACACACATGCGCATGTCTCCAAATTTCTTTGTCATGAAAAGTAGAAGTGCCGCATACGGCTATGTGGAGAGTTTGATGAACCCCTGGCTAAGCATCTGGTCCTGTCTTTTCTTGACTTCGGTTAGCTCGTGGCCGCTTATCAATTTGTACCCTTTTACCATCGGTCTGCTGCTTGGCTTCAAGGCTATCTATTGGTTTTACATTTTGTCGGAGAGGTAACTCTTGGGGTAGTTTGTCCGGGAAAACCCCTCCAAAATAATTTATGAGTGGTGAAAACTCCTTTGGAATGGCTACGAACTTCAAGGTGTCGTGGCCGATGTAGCCTTGGCTGTTGCAACTTCTTTCGCATCCCAGCCATAGTTGAGCTCTACATCGCAGATACCTCTTGGTCACTTTTACAGATATCCACTGGCGTTTTGTGACTGCTACAACTTCCTTTGCTACTTCCACCTCTGTTGCTTCCCGTAACCGCCACTATATCGTGGTTCGCTTGACCATAGGAAGATTTTGTTTTCTTCCATTAATGGTGACGTAGAAATGTTGGTTGCTCTAATCCACCTACCGGTTGTATCGGTATAGGAAATCGTGCCTAATGATAAATTTTGTGGTTACTTATTGGACAAGTCATCCACACTATTACATCGTGCACATCTCCAGTTTGTAGGCGGAGATGTTCTCAGAGTCGAAAAATATGCAACAGGCTGTCAATGGTTTTACCTTCAAAAATCCCTGGTCTGGTTTGCAAACCCAGGTTGCAAACCATGTCATTGCGCACAAAACTATAAAAAGGTCCACTTTTTTATAATGCCGGTACCGTTTTGCGACTTTTACAACTCCTTCAATGTACTTGTAGTAGTATCGACAGTTGGTCATGATCGTAAACCTTGTCGAACTTTGGGATCTCATGAATCATTGTCTATGGTGATGTGAGCCGCTCAGATGGACGATCATTTGGTGCAAAATTTTCCAACTGGACGGGAGCCTCACCATCTACTCCAGTCCGTTGTTTTTTCTTGAGTTATCATATTTTCTCTACGAATTCCCCCCTCCCCCTTTTTGGCTTGTTGCTGCGATGTTGGACCGTCGCGAGATATCTTTCTTGGCTTCTGCAAGTCTAGTAGAGTCCTCGATTTTGTTCATTGAAAGCTTTCATTTCTATCGAGGAAGATGTTTTTACCGAATGTTACTTCCATCCACCACAGTAAGAATTGTGACCTTAGGATCACAAGCCATTGGATTCTTGCATCTGAACATTATTGTCAGTATTGTCGATGCGGTCGGTTGTTGCGATCATTTGCGAAAGGTTGTCTTGGATTCCAAAATGGTGATTGCTCATCAAATATCTCCCACAAGGCCGTTGTTGTGGTAGACATACAATAAATGAGGAGCGATGTCACTACCAGTGATGATCTCACAAAATTGTAGTGTGTACTCTCTCACGCTACACTGCAGACGTATGCATTGAAGCCTCGACCATGTGTCACACTTCTTGTTCATCTTTCCAAAGCGGAAAAGTGTAGCGTGCGTGAAATCATTCCAGGTCTCCGGTGGGGTGAGGGGGTCGTGCCAACTAAGATTTATCTACTCGAGAGGTAGAACGCTTGCGGTCCATGATTTGAGAGCGGTTGCTAGAGCTATTGATCCAGCTCCGCTGGACTCTAGCTACCGTTGGATGATCTCTAGATCGAAACACCAAATCATAGTCATGCAACATAAAAACAAGGCCACGAGGTCAATCCTCTTGCTGTAATTTTTGACCTTAGCAATGGTGAAGTGCACCTCCAAGCTTTTCAGCCACATCCTGACGGTCGATCCCTTTGATTTTGTAGGATCGAACGGCTTAGGGCATGCATATCAAATTTGGGGTTCACTCAAGAGTTGGATATTCCTCTTGGTGAACACCACACATGCATGAGAATTCCAAAGTTCTTCCATTGCCATGATGAGTTGTTAGAGAAGATGGTTATTGAGGCTCTCAAAGCCTGAAAAATTCTGGTACAAACCTTCGTTGATGCGAGCTTGTCAGCCGGTGCTTCTCATTATGCCAAGTGTCGTCCCGGCGAGCAACAGCGGGGACTAAGGATTCACCAAGCCCAAGGGGTCCGTCAGCGGGTTGGCCCTTGGTTTTGTTTGTGCTAAGTCATTTACCGCAAATGCTAATTTTCCATCACCGCACTCTTTGCCGGTTAGTGCTGATCCTCCATCACCAGAGTCTTAGCCGCTTAATGCTCCTTGTCACAAAGTTTACTCGCTCCACTTACAGTTCTCTTCAAGAGGACTATGAGTTTTAGACGTGCAGAGATGCACTGAAGACTCGTGCACAGTTGTCAGTTAATGTGACGGCTGGTCCTCCAGTGTTATTGCACTCTGATACCAAATGTTACATTGAGCTGAACGCAGGTAGTTCACATGGATGAGGTGTGGAGTATTAGACAATAATAGATAGTTTGTATTGAGAAGTAAATATTCTTTGATGACAAGTGTCCAACAAGTCGATCACATACATACAATGACAAGAATCAGAACGAGGCACATGTTGGGTCCTCGGCACTTGAGCCAGGCGACGCGTGCGAGGTTGCCCCAAGAGTGGCTGCTTCGAGAAGCTACGGGCGACACTCTCTCCATAAACTGGGACGTGGAAAGAAAAAAAAAAAAAAAACGACCGTCAATGTGAAGCGATTTTCATCAAAACTTTTGCTTTGTACAGTTTAATAAAGGCAAGTCCGCGTCGACAAAAGACTAAAAACCTCATCGCAGCTAACNAAACTGGGACGTGGAAAAAAAAAAAAAAAAAAAACGACCGTCAATGTGAAGCGATTTTCATCAAAACTTTTGCTTTGTACAGTTTAATAAAGGCAAGTCCGCGTCGACAAAAGACTAAAAACCTCATCGCAGCTAACAAACAGGCAAAATAGCCTAATTATCCATGCGAGCAAAGAAGATGTATTGGGATGTCCACATGACACACGTTAATACAGATCTGTCCAACACGTGAAAACGAAATTAAAGCCATGTCTACCTCGATGGTCCTGCCCGATTTGACAATTTGGTGATTTAATTCAGTGATTTATAGTTGTCTATGTTTGCATGACAGAGCCCACAAAAACATAAAAGCATACATCTCCTAACAATTGGTCTTGTGTCCAACAAAAAAAAAGGCTAATTGTCGATAATTATTGAGCAAAAACAACTTTCGTATTATTCCTTGAGACGCAGGCACACGTTCGTCCATACACACCAATTAACAGCCATACCTTGAATGGCATCCGAGGTTTGTGAGTCTATTTTACATATTTTCCCTTTCAAATCATGCAAATTCAAAATCCCCCATGCTAACTACACGCAAACCCTCTTTCTAAGAGTCTCAAACACCTCGATGGAGGGCTTTTTGATTGTTTGTAAAACAACTTCATCAACATTTTAATGCTTCATGTCATGCAACACATATGTTACAATTATTTTTGGTATTCTATGCATGTTCCATGACTAGCGGATATATTGTTGTTACAGTTGCGCGTTTGGATATCAGTTTCATGTTGTACAAAACAAGGACATCCTAGGTTAGTCAAGAATTCTATGGATGTATGGTTACTCTCCTAACAACGAACAAAATGTGTATATTGTAAGTACATTCCAAAGGAAGAAACAAAATCATCACGAAAAATGGACTAAAGAATCAATGACATGGTTGTCACCATTTCTTATACAAAAGAATATGAATCTCAAAACAAAACAACTAAAACATTCTGATATGTTCCATTTAAATTTCTCAACATGGAAATCCAAAATACAATATTGTTTTCGCATTCAACCTATACTTTGGTATCATACTTCTCCAAGTTTTTGTAATCAATATACAGTGCAAAATGGTCATAGAACGGTTTCAAGATAGTGAAATTAAGATCAGAATCAATCTGAACAGTTTAGAAACCATACACTGGGGCCCTATTCACATGATCTCATGTTGGCTACGGAATCGATTGTCTCAAAACATGTCATGGATTCAATGGAACTTGTATGAATGTAGCGTGGCAGCGCCACGCTGACTGGTCGAAGGAGCCACGTGGCTCGAGCAGGGTCACGTGGGACTGTGGGCGGTGAGACGGGATGGCTTGAGGGTTGGAGACCCTCAAGAACTGCGGTTTTGGCCTAGTTGGCCAAGGATTCCATCGAATCCGCTACATTGGTACAAGAGCTCCATGGCTCGAATCCCATGTCGGGATGACCAGAGATGCCAAGGTGGCTCTCACTCCTAGTGGGGGGAGTGTAGCGTGGCAGTGCCACGCCGACCGGTCGAAGGAGCCACGTGGCTCGAGCACAGTCACCTGTGACTGTGAGCGGTGAGACGGGATGGCTTGAGGGTCGGAGACCCTCAAGCACCGCGGTTTTGGCCTCGTCATCCAAGGATTCCGTCGAATCCGTTACAATAAATCATGGGGAAACATATCCGATCTGCTTGCTTTGCAAAATGTAGTGATGCCGACTGATGTGGAAAGATCAAGACGAAGGCAGAAGCCTGATTCAATAATGCATAAAACAAAAATAGCGAGCACGCAATCTGATGCCTCCTTTATGCCGTGGTCGAATAGCATCAATGTAATTACACGCTATCGTAGGTATCACCTAGCATATAAGCCAATCTACAGGCCATAATAGGTGAATATAATATTGTGTGAAGAGCACCACACGCCTCCTTTATGCCGTGGTCAAATACCATCACTGTCAGTACACGCTATCGCAATTGTCACCCAGCAGATATGCCAATCTACTGACCATGATAGGTGAGTATGTTGTAATAATAGAGCATTATGTGGTATGCCTCACAACAGGGGCCTTCTTACAACTTTGCATTGAAGATATTTCTTTCGCCAAACCGATCCAAAAATAGTTGCCTCATCACGTGGATGATGTGGATGATTGGATGCACCGAGGAAGTATGTGTGGTTTGTTGATTCTATGTTGTAGCGATAAAGTTTTCAAGGATTTTTCCCAGCCACTCCGTAACCACATAAACATTGTGACTGTATTCATCGCAACTATTTACGTATGAGGTACAACAAGTTTTTAGCAGTATTACAATCACCATGTGATATACAAGCATCCGTTCGTATAGAGCCCAGACTATAGGCCTTTCTGTAAAATGGGGATCTTTCACAAAATTACAAATAGGCATAAAAAAAGGCAGACACGACAGCGTACCAAAGGAAGGATTGAACTAAGCACCTCCCACAGTCTTATCCATATACCATTTCTTTTTGGATGTTCTACCTGATATATTAGCGGAAGCGTGAACATAAGCCTGAGATATCCGTAAGTTGAATGTTAACCATGCCTTATCCAAACAGTTAAAAAGACTACGTTATATCCATTTTGATGGCCATGCTCGATCGGTGATGCAAGTTACCGATTGAGCGCAGCGAGGGGGACGATGTGTCACCCCCGCTGTCGAGAATCACGATCGAGCGATTAGCATTTCTGTTCCGGACTCACAAACCCTTGTTTGCAAATTTAAGGTTTTCTATGTTTGCACGGGCAAAGCCCGTGCAAACACCAAACCCTACATTCGCGAATGGGGGTTTGCGAGTCTAAAAAAAGGCTAATCACTTGATCGCAATCAAGCAAAGATGCCTTTTCTGATTTTTTTGACAAATAAACCAGCTTCAATGCATGCAAACCGCTTTCAAATCCTACTCCAAATTACACTTGGGGTTTTATGATTTTGTTTTTTCCCGGGCTATTACTCGAACCCGCAGTAGCGGGGACCAACATGTTCCCTTTCAATGCATTGGGTATTTTGGACCACCACTCAAAAACCTCACAAACCTTTGTGAGAAAAGTCACAAACCCCACTATAGAGGGCTTTGTGATCTTTCATTCATGTCTACTGACGTCAGTATGCTATTGTTGTATGGCATGCGGCCGCGACATAGCGTGTCTATTTGGATGTGGCGTATTTTTTTACATGCTCGCTGGATATAGCGTTAAAAAAGAGTGAAAAAGTCCCAACTTTGGATATGGCTTGGTTAATGTGCGAAACTTAAATATGGCAATAGTCATTGTGCATTCTATGGATATATGGTCACCTCATTTTTTTCTCCCCCGTTTTTTACCACGGTCACTAAACTTTGTTATTCTGTTGTTTTTTTCTTATCTCCTTTGTTTCATATGATGCATCAAACAAGAGCCTTATTTCACCTTCCATTAACTACTTTACCTTTCTCTTTTGGACGTTATAGCTGACATATCCGTGCAAGTGTCCATATAACCGTGAGATATCCGCGAGTTGAATATTAACCATGCCATATCCAGTAACTTAAATCATAAGTACGCTATATCCAGGGTCCCAGACTTTACGTGCACGATATCCATGCATGTTGCATAATGAACGACATATCTGGCACACTGTTAATTCTTAGCAAAGGTGGATATGGCGTTATTTTTCCAGTGGTCAAAACAAATTTTTGTTTCCACATTAGAACGTAGCGACGGATACTCTTTTCACGTTGGAACACTGCTTGCTAATGTCTTGCACTTAGAAAAACTTATCTGTTTTTATGCATGGTCGACCAATGGCATGCCAAGGTATGAAATATTATTCAATGTTATTCAGGTTTTCTGCATCAAAAGGAGGGGCTGTTAATTCATCGGACGAGGCTGTCCCTCCACGAGCGTGCAACCTCCGGTTTGTATTCCGCCCCTTCTCAAACACAACCTTACATTCTGGATTTCACATATTATCTCATGCTAGTCTGGCACGAGCCTCGCTGGCAGTCAATCTTGGCTTCACCCAAGGTCATGCTTGACAACGACACATTGATCTTCATGTGGTTGATGTATCGTGTTCTCCGAGGACGTCCTATCCAACCCGCATAGGTTGCGTCAAACCTACGAGAGAAGTGCCCCGTGCCACGTGCGCAACTTTCTAGTCACATTGTCTATTTTTCTGTGCTACGTAACCATTGTCTTGTTAGCTCTTAATCTCTGTGTTATCAACTCTTGTTCACTTCCTGTCTGTGCCGTGGGCCACTCGCGTCCTAGGTAGAGAGACCGCATCGATGGGTGATGCGTCCGCACTCGGTGTAAATGGGCATATCGTGTGTTTAATGTTGACTTTTAGTACTCAATATTCATTTTGTATGAAAGTCGCGGCACAACTCAGTTACACAGTAAGTTGTAGACGTAGGTACCATGGCCCACCTCCCGTCACACCATCATGTGGCACCTCTGCAACGTCGTACGACCAGCCAAGTCTTGCTTCCCCGCCCCAATTCCAAGTTTATGACGAAGAATTGGAGCAAGAACTACAAGCCCATGTCCTTATTATCTCACCTGAACAGCTTGCATACAGCAGTCTACGTCTTAGTCATGGGATCAATGGCCATAGTAATTCATGGCCGGTGCTCCTATACTTCATGATACATGTTGTGTGGTACCATCTTTGTACTTCAACTTGTGTTTCGTGGTTATGACTGTGCATTATCTTTGGATATCAAACTGGACGACTCGGCCCCCGAAAGGCGCAAGACAGCTGATGTCTTCCTGCCCGGCATGGACTTTTTGACGATGGAGGAGGCAAGGGCCGTAATTGAAGAATACGCCAGAAGCCAACCACATGACCGTACGGTGGCTTCAGAGCGAGAAGACTCATTTTGAGGCACGCTATGGGTAGCAGAAGGCCAAGAAGTATCCGTGGCTATTTAAGGCTCATGTCTATGCACGATGTAACGAGGTGCCCCTGATTTTCTGGCATACTCGGGGCTCATCCAATTTTTGGGGGCATGCTGGCCATTTTCCGATTTTCGGAAATCGTGCGAGCGGTCGAGCTCACCTCCGCTCGACCGCCGATGCGAGGAGGAGGAGGAGCGAGTGAACTCGCGCCGACGTGTTTCGCTCGCAGCTGCAAGCGCGCATTCCAAACATGCAACCCGAGGGTTGCATTGATGCCCTTGGCGAGTGGCGTACCGGTGTTGCCACCCGCCGAGGGGTTTTCCCCGACGGGAGCTCCGACGACGGAAGCGATCAACGGCTGCAATAAAACCGGTGATTGCGACCGTGCGACGGTCACAGTTCTCCAGTGGCGTGTCTGATACGATGACCACACCCACCGCCGGGAGGCATACGGGAGCAACGAGGCGGCTCGCCGAGAAACAGGATGGACTGTCGATCGGGACGATCCACGGCCGGGGACTTCTCGCACAAGGCACTAGGTGCAAGTAGGGTACCGTGTTTAGGTACAAGTAGGGCACCGAGTACAGGTGCAAGTAGCTTGTTGTAGCAAGCTAGGAAAGCATTAGAATGAGGTCTAGGATAGCCAGCCAAATAGTATAAATACCTTGTACTCTGTTCAATATAATTAACCTGTGATTTTCTACCTCTGGCTTCCAGACTTCTCCAAGTCTATCTTTTCGCTGCGACTGTGCTCTCCACACACTAAAGCCTAATCTCCAGAGAGCACCCACTGTGACACCTGGTATCAGAGCCAGAGCCACGCGTTGGGAGGAAGCGTTGTCGGAGCTCAGCAAACTTCAAGGAGCGAAGGCATGGACTACGCCGGACAAAGTTGAGGCTGATCGAGAGGGAGATTGCAGGACCAGACTTCGAAGCCAGTGCACGAGCCAACCTATGGAAATTTTTTCTAAGTTTCCAGAGCGTCCACACGGCATACCATGCGTGTGCGGGAGACGTCGGGGGACTCCCACGCACTTTGAAGACGTCAGATTCTCATCCCAGACTACTGAGTTTTTTTAAGGATTTCCAGCAGCTAAAAGTCAGCAAGAGCCATGGAGCAGGCCCTACAGCAGATTGTAGAGCATCTAGGAGCCCTCAAGCTGGAGAATGAGCGGCTCATTCGGCAGATGGCTGACCTGCGGGACGGAACTAACATTGGACAGGTTGGGGCGGCCCGTGTTGACATGGTGTGCCCCTTGCCATGAGTGCCGTTGAGTGTAATCCCTGGTTTGAGCACTGAGGAGTGGTCAAACACCTGATCTGACTTTAGATTTGGATTCCTTGGATTTTTCCATGCAGGATCGAGCTTTGAATCGCTCGATTTGAGTGAGTATTCAGAAAGTTAGCCTAGCCCGAAAATCGGGTGTTTGGGGGTGGAATCTGGTACCCGCCATGGGTGGCGGTATAATCCACCACCAGTGATCCGAGTTCGTCCCCAACGAGCTCCAAATGCACCAGGGCCATAAAGGAAGCAGCCAGAGAGTTCTCCTTGACCAGGGTGAACTTCTCCTTGACTTCTGGGCGAGGAAAGGCGCTTCGACGGGTCATCGTCGAAGCGCCTCCCGTTGCCTAGCGTGCAAGGCAAGGAGGGCGGCTCCGCCAAGGATTACTTCGACGGCCGTAGCAGGGGCCCTACTGCTCCGTTTTGGGCGTGCTTGGATGCGTTGGAAAGCTTAGATCACAGGCTATAAGGATCTGATGTAATCTCACTATGAAAACTAACAAAATCGTGTTTCGATTCAGATCTACTGAATGCGACGTGTTCTGCCCACTCACATCCGTGATCCTTGTGCTCCACACTCTTCACCATTGGTGTCCCTTGGCTGTCCCAAACCTTGGTAGCGTGAACCAACAAGAGCTAGGCATCCTTGAGGGTGCCTCCACACCCACTAGAGCCAAAAAAGGGTTATGGGCCCACGTGCCTAGAAGGACCCTAGCTCCTCAACTTTCACGCTACCGCCGCGCGCCATGGCAACGACCGAGCAAGAGAGCATCGGCGCCGTCTCCAAGTTTGATGGAAATGGCTTCCCCTTGTGGAGGTGGCAGTTTGAGGTCTACCTCGATGACAAGGGCCTGCTTGAGCTGGTCAACGGTGAAGAGACCGCGCCTCCGGACACCGCGACGCCGGAGGAAGTGGACAAGTACAAGNGCCGCGGAGGCCTGGAAGAAGCTCTGCACCATCTATCAGTCCACCAACCTTGCTAACCAGCTCTTCGTCTTCAAGAGGCTCGTCACCCTCCGAGCCAACGAAGGCGACGACATCATGGAGATCCTGCAGCAGATCGAGTCCCTCACTGCCGAGTGCGTAGCCACCGGATGGAAGGTCGACCCTCAGCTGCAAGCCATGATCCTCCTTCTGGCCTTGCCGGACAGTTGGAGTCCCATGATCACCGTCGTAGGCGGCTGGTCCGCCGATGAGCTGAAGTACCCGAAGGTGGCTGAGTACGTCCGCAACGAATGGATGCGGCGTGGAGGGAGAGAGAGTGGGGCGACATCAACTTCCGCCTATGCCGTCCGTCCTCAAGGTGGAGGGGGAGGCAAGAAGGGGAAGGGTGCCAACCAGGACACCAAGAGAGGTGACAACAAGGGGGAGTGCTACAATTGTGACAAACAAGGCCACTATGCACGTGATTGCCCCAACAAGAAGTCGGACCAGCCCAGGAAGGGCGGGAAGAAGGACACCCAGGCCATGATGGCCAGGGAGTCTACCGACTTGACAGATCTGGAAGTCACGGTGATCGACTCCGGATCAGGCCGCCACACACAATGCAACCGGGCGGCATTCGTCACCTACGGCGCCACCGAGCGGCGCATGACAGTGGCCAACGGCAAAACAGAGTTGGCCGCGGGCGAAGGCAATGTTCGCATCGAGTCGGTGGTGAACGGGNGCCGCCTTACCGACAAGGGGCTCGAGGTGCTCTTCAACAAGAAAGAGGCCATCATCCGGAAGGAGGGGGACGGCGAGGTAATTGCACGTGGCAAGAGGGAGGAGGACTTGTACCTTCTCCGTACCAAGGTTCTTGCCGATGCGGTGAGGACCGATGCCGCCAACCTCGCGACGAAGGATGAAGGGGACCTGGACCTATGGCATCGTCGCCTATGCCACATCGCTTCCCCAACTGTGAGGGACATGGCAAAGAAGGAAGTGGTGCGGGGTCTTGAGGTCAAGAGCCTCGACGCAGCCAAGAATTCCGTGTGCGAGCCGTGCGTGGTCGGCAAGGCGACACGGCAGCCATTTGATGGCAAATGAACGCGTACATCGGCGAAGTTGGAGGTGGTGCACACGGATGTGTGCGGACCGTTTGAGCCCTCCATTGGTGGGGCACGCTACTTCGTCACCTTCATCGACGACCACAGCCGCAAGCTCTACCTCTACATCATCAAGAGGAAGAGCGATGTCTTGTCGTGCATGCAGGAATTTATGGCGGCTGTGGAGCGGCAAACGGAGTTGAAGGTGAAGGCGTTCCGGAGTGACAACGGTGGCGAGTACGAGGGCTGCTCGGCATGGATGAAGAGCAAGGGGATCGCGTGGCAGAAAACCACGCCACACTCTCCGTAGCAGAACGGCGTCGCCGAGAGGGCGAACCGCACCATCCTCAACATGGTCCGGTCCATGTTGAGTGATGCCGGCCTTGCGCAACGGTACCGGGGTGAGGCGGCACGGACAGCGACGTACATCATGAACCTAACGCCGACGAAGCCGCTAAAAGACGTGGAGTCCAAGGTGTGGAAGACGCCACAAGAAGTGTGGAGCAGGAGGAAGCCAACTGTGGCACACCTCCGCACGTTTGGTTGTGTTGCACATGTTGTTGTGCAAGCACGGGAGGGGCGGGGCAAGCTGGACCCGCGGACTCGCCGGTGCATCTTCGTCGGGTACGAGAGCGGGAGCAAGGCGTACCGGCTCTTTGACCCACGGAGGCAGCAGATCGTGAAGAGTCACGACGTGACGTTCGACGAGGCCAGACGTTGGACGGACAAGGACGCGGGTCTTTCCAAGCGTGGGGAGTGGCTGCCACTCCTTGAGGGGGAGACGCCGGAGGACGCAAAAGAGGGTGACGTCCCATCGGCTCCAGCCGGCAAGAACCATCCGGGCGA
>SZWC01012681.1:2500-21126 GCA_023375785.1 Penium margaritaceum | reverse complement strand
GAGGGGAAGGTGGAGCGGTACAAGGCGCGGCTGGTCGCGAAGGGGTACGCCCAGCGAAAGGGTGAACACTACGATGAAACCTTCGCGCCGGTGGCGAAGTTCGCCTCCATTCGCTCCATCCTCTCCATGGCGGCGGTGCGCGACTACGAAGTCCACCAAATGGACGTGAAAACTGCATTCCTTAACGGCGACCTGGACAAGGAGGTCTACATGGAGGTGCCGGAGGGGGTGGACGCTCCGCCGGGGAAGGTGTGCCGGCTTCGCAAGGCGCTCTATGGGCTGAAGCAAGCGCCACTCATGTGGTACCTGAAAATGGACGGCTTCATGGCCGAGCTTGGCTTCAAGCGCTGCGAGGCGGATCACAGCGTGTACGTGCGGAAGCAGCCGGGGTTGCACCAGATGGTGGCACTCTACGTGGATGATCTCATCCTCGTGTCGTCGGACATGGAGGAGTTAGTGAACCTGAAGCGGCAACTGGGCGGTCGGTTCAAAATGACCGACATGGGCGAGCTCGAGTACTACCTCGGCGTCGTCATCAAGAGGGACCGCAAGGCACGCACGCTCGAGATGGGGCAGGCAAAGTACGTGCAAGAGGTACTCCGCCGCTACAACATGGAGGAGTGCAACCCCATCGGCACACCCATGACCACCACGTGTGAGCTGAGCTCGAGCATGGGCCCGAGCACAGACGAGGAGAAGGAGGAGATGGCAGGTGTGCCATACCAGTCCGCAGTGGGGAGCATCATGTACGCCATGGTGGCGACGCGGCCCGACCTGGCCTTCGCAGAGGGCCAAGTGAGCCGCTACGTTGCTGACCCCGGGCCGTTGCATTGGCAAGCGGTGAAGCGGGTCCTCCGCTATCTCAAGGCGAAAAAACAGTCGCGGTTCGTGTTTGGAGGGGGAGCACGTGACGACTCCCTCGATTTAGTCGGCTACTCGGATGCCGACTGGGCTGGTGATGTGGATGACAGAAAATCAACTTCGGGGTATGTGTTTGTGCTTGGTGGTGCAGCAGTTTCATGGGCAAGCAGGAAGCAGGATTGCGTGGCGCTGTCCAGCACCGAAGCGGAGTACATAGCGCTCACGGAAGCTACAAAGGAGGCGGTGTGGCTGAGACGGCTGCTAAAGGAGATCGGCGTGCCGCAAAGGAAGCCGACGGTACTCAACGTTGACAACATGAGTGCCATCAGCCTGACCCAGAACCCAGTGCTGCACAGGAGGACCAAGCACATCGAGATCCGTCATCACTACGCGCGGGACTTGGTGGCGAAGGGAGATGCGGCTATTGTGCATTGTGGCACTAAGCGCATGCTCGCCGATGCCATGACCAAGGCACAGCCCAAGGACATGCACGACGCGAGCTGCATGGAGCTCGGTCTGCACTGTGAAGTTTAAAATGCTACAGGATCCAAGGACAGGGCATCAAGGCTGCGGTGCAAGGGGGAGATTGTTGACATGGTGTGCCCCTTGCCATGAGTGCCGTTGAGTGTACTCCCTGGTTTGACCACTGAGGAGTGGTCAAACACCTGATCTGACTTTAGATTTGGATTCCTTGGATTTTTCCATGCAGGATCGAGCTTTGAATCGCTCAATTTGAGTGAGTATTCAGAAAGTTAGCCTAGCCCGAAAATCGGGTGTTTGGGGGTGGAATCTGGTACCCGCCATGGGTGGCGGTATAATCCACCACCAGTGATCCGAGTTCGTCCCCAACGAGCTCCAAATGCACCAGGGCCATAAAGGAAGCAACCAGAGAGTTCTCCTTGACCAGGGTGAACTTCTCCTTGACTTCTGGGCGAGGAAAGGCGCTTCGACGGGTCATCGTCGAAGTGCCTCCCGTTGCCTAGCGTGCAAGGCAAGGAGGGCGGCTCCACCAAGGGTTACTTCGACGGCCGTAGCAGGGGCCCTACTGCTCCGTTTTGGGCGTGCTTGGATGCGTTGGAAAGCTTAGATCACAGGATATAAGGATTTGATGTAATCTCACTATGCAAAGTAACAAAATCGTGTTTCGATTCAGATCTACTGAATGCGACGTGTTCTGCCCACTCACATCCGTGATCCTTGTGCTCCACACTCTTCACCATTGGTGTCCCTTGGCTGTCCCAAACCTTGGTAGCGTGAACCAACAAGAGCTAGGCATCCTTGAGGGTGCCTCCACACCCACTAGAGCCAACATCCCGGTCAAGGAGTCTACCAAGACCAAAGCCAAAGGCTCCGGAACTGTTCAATCCCTCTGTCAAGGGAGCGAGCATTCAGACTTGGTTATTCGCGATGAACAGCCACTTTGGGGCTCTGGGTCATCCTCCAGAGGACGATGCTGTACGAGTTTCATTCACGGTGACACTGCTATGCATAGCAACATTGGAGTGGTGGAGGCAGCTGAATATGCTGGCCACTCAAGGTGGAGATGGGAATGCAGCTGTGTAACATGTCGTGTTGTGGCAGCCAGGCACAAGGCAAGATGAAGCTCGCATGCCGACGACATGGGAGCAGTTCGAGCAAGCCATCAGAGATCGATTTGATCTCGTGAACGCCTCCATGGTTGCATGCAACAAGCTTAAGCAGCTGAAGGAGATCGGCTCGATGCAGGAGTACACACACTATTTCTTGGCATTGTGCTCGGAGATCGACGACATGAGTGAGCTGGAGATGGCAGATAAGTACCATGACGGCTTGAAGGCGGAAATCCACCGCACGCTGTCACTCAGTAGAATCACGGAGTTCCAGGCGATGGTGGCTACTGTTAAGCGTGTTGACGCGCTACGCTACCATCGAAGGGGTTTCCGTGAGAGGCAGGAGAGTTAACAGTGTTGAGCACAGCACCAACAAACCAATCCCATGGAGATCGACGCTATGCAAGGAGGCCAGCAGCAGAGCAAGCCGCGTGGTGGGAACTATTGGATCTGCGAGAAGCCTTGGTACCACAACTAGGACTGCAAGAAGAAGCAGTAGGGAAACGGCAACTAGCAAAGAGTGGCGGGCGGCCAACTACTGGGAAAGCTTCGTCCGCATCAGCAAACACTAGCCCCGAAAGTTCTTTGACAACTAGGGAGCTGCCGAGTGTATTGCTGCGTAGCAAAGGAAGCGGGAGCGTTTCAGGAATCCTCCTGAAAGCCGAAATATTATCGTCTGGTTTTGCGGATGGCGAGGGATGCTAGACTCGCCAGCAGATTAAAGAGTTGTTGGATTGGGGCGCATCGCACTCATTCTTCAGTGACGAGCTTGCAAAGAGGTTGGGGCTTGCACGGCTATCCAGAAAGCCAACTACGGCAAAGTTGGTGCAAGGGGAACTGGAGTGCAAACTGCCTCTGAAGCCTCTGAGGATCAGTCTGTGCAAGCTGTCGTACAAGGTGAACTTTCACACATGCCTGATGGACACTTACGATGCCATTTTGGGGCATGATTGGCTGCACCGGTGGAATCCTGCTGTGGATTGGGTGCATAGCCAGGTGAAAGTGAAGAAATACGGAGAGCAAATCGTTGCCATTGTGGACAGAGGAGAAGGAATCCAAGGCAGGCAAGGTGCCGCAGTTGAGTTACATGCAGCTGAAGTTCTATTAGTCCAAGAGGGACCAAGTGTACCTTGTGTGGGTGTAGCAGCAGGCAGTGGAAGTGTTGGCAGCAGAGGCAAATCAACAAGAGGGAGAGCAACAGAAAACACCAGCAGCAGAGCTGTCGAAAGGCATCAAGGGAGTGTTAGACAGCTACGGTGATGTGCTTCCTGCTCAGCTGCCAAAGGGTTTACCACTGAAGCAAGTCATCGACCATAAAATTGATCGGTTTCCGGGAGCAACTCCAACGGTGCGGGCTGCTTATCGCATGAGCGATAATGAGCTGGGTGAGTTGAAGAATCATTTGGAGGATCTGATGAAGCGGAGATTCACCAAACCATCGGTGTCACCCTACGCTGCACCGGTCCTCTTTGTAAAGAAGAAGACAGGAGAGCTGCGGATGTGCATGGACTATCGCACACTAAATAACGTAACGATCAAGAATCGGTACCCTCTACCGAGGGTTGAGGAGCTGTTTGACCAGGTGAGGGGAGCGCAATACTTCAGCAAGATTGACTTGCGCTTGGGATACCCTCGGATCCGGATTGTGGAGCAGGATGTGGAGAAGACGGTGTTTCGTGTGCGGTACGGCCATTTTGATTACCTCGTGATGCCGTTTGGATTGACCAACGCTCCTGAAATGTTCATGAGCCTCATGAACAAGATCTTCCACCCTCACTTGGACCAGTTTGTGGTGGTGTTCCTTGACGACATCCTCGTCTTCTCCCGAACTCTGGAAGAGCATCAGCAACATCTTTGGCAGGTGTTGGAAATTCTTCGGAGAGAGAAGTTGTTAGCAAAGCTCTCCAAGTGCGAGTTTGAGAATAGGGAGGTGGCGTTCCCTGGGCACATCGTGAGCGACAAGGGTTTTCGCATGGATTCTAAGAAGGTGGAAGCAGTGAATCAGTGGCCGACACCAAAGTGTGTGCGTGACATCCAGGTCTTCCTAGGGTTTGTCAACTACTACAAAAATTCATCCGGGGGTACACAGAGAAAGGTGCGCCGCTGACTCAGTTGTTGAAGAAGGATCACCAGTGGGAATGGGACGATCGGAAGTAGAAGAGCTTCGAGGAGCTCAAGGCTGCAATGTGTGATGCTCCGGTCCTTGTGCATCCAGATTCATCCAAGGAGTACGTCATGGTGATGGATGCAAGCAACTATGCTATTGGGGCAGTGCTGATACAGGATCACGGGAAGGGGCCACAACCGATTGCGTACGCATCGTGAAAGTTGCAAGGTGTGGAGCTGAACTATGCAATCCATGAGAAGGAGATGCTGGCAGTGATCCATGAATTCAAGCATTGGAGGTGCTACCTCGAGTCGCAACGCTGCGTGGTCTTCACAGATCACTACGCCCTGAAGTACCTGAAGACGCAGCCGAACCTCAATCGCCGTCAGACTCGTTGGATGGAGTTCTTGGAAGGGATTTTTGACTACGAGATCCAGTACAAGCCTAGGACGGTGAACCCGGCAGATCCTCTGTCGCGGAGGCCAGACTTGAGCCTGAATGCCATCTCAGTGCTGATGGGATCTCCAGTCTTGCATAGCATGTTCAAGCACGGCTATGGCCTGGACAGTGAGTTCACGGGTGGTGCGCTAAAAGACGCCACGTGGGATGGAACGAATTGGCGAAGGGGGTATGAGCGTAGGATCTTCGTGCCGGACTATGCGCTATTGAAGCAATTTTTTGTTGGAGGAGGCGTATGACACCCATTACTCGTGTCACTTCGGCTTCAACAAGATGCTCAAAGCTTTGGGACGCCAATACTGGTGGTCGTCGATGGCAACTGATTGTAAGAGGTTTGTGAGCAGTTGTGATGTGTGCCAATGCATCAAGACATGGAGGACCAAGCCACCTGGGGAGCTGCAACCATTGCCTATACCAGAGAGGCTATGGACAGACATCTCACTTGACTTCATCCGCGGGTTGTCTTTGATGTAGCAAGGCAACAACACGGTGTTGGTGGTGGTGGACTGGTTTTCCAAGATGGCACATTTCATCGCATGTCCTGAGAGAATAGCTGCCGGGATGGCTCAACTCCTCCTCAGTCATGTCATCAAGTTGCACGGGGTGCTCGCAGTCGGTGGTTTCAGATCATGATCCATGCTTCACTTCACAATTCTGGAAGGACCTTATGGGGAAGCTCGGAACCAAGGTGCAGCTGACCACTGCATACAACCCACAAAGCGATGGGCAAATGGAGCGCACGAACCAGATCCTGGAGCAGCTGTTGCGAAACATGGTCCCACCGGATGGAGAGGGTTGGGAGGAGAAGCTCGGAGTGGCGGAATTTGCCTACAACTCAGCAATGTAAGCATCAACTGGGAAGTCACCGTTCCAGGTGGTCTATGGCCATCATCCACTGAGCCCATCCGCCCTTGCTACGGCAACGTCTCTTCCGGCTGTGCAGCAGATTGTTGATGGGTTTGCCACCACATGGGACGTGGTGCGGTAACAGCTGCTGAAGGCGCAGAAGCGGTAGATGCAGCAAGCAGATAAGCATCGCACTATGGAGGAGTTTCAAGTGGGTGATTAGGTGATGCAATACTCTGCAAACCTGCAGCTGGTGGGAGTTGGAAGTCCTAAGCTGAAGCCGCGATGGCTGGGTCCGTTTTGCATTCTGGAGAAGCAGTCGGCTGTGTCTTACAAGTTGGAGCTGCCAGCTCACTACACTATCCATCCGGTGTTCCACATCTCCCTGTTTTGTGCCTATCACGACCCTAACACCTTCTTCCAGGGTCGCGGGACAGCTCCACCTCCTACGGTTCAGGTTGAAGGGACCGAGGAGTTTGAGGTGGAAAAGATTTTGGCTCACCGTCAGCGAGGACGTCGTCATGAGTTCCTGGTCCAATGGAAGGGATACCCGACTGAGCACAACTCTTGGGAGCCAGAGGCCAACTTCCATGTCGGGGTACCTACACTGTTCTTCAGGAATACCTCAGGCACACCTGGATGTCACGCATCCGACGGGGGGGGTGAATGTAACGAGGTGCCCCTGATTTTCTGCCATACTCGGGGCTCTTCCGAGTTTTGGGGCATGCTGGCCATTTTCCGATTTTTGGGAATCGTGCGAGCGGTCGAGCTCACCTCCGCTCGACCGCCGATGCGAGGAGGAGGAGGAGCGAGCGAAATTGCGCCGACGTGTGGAGTACGCCAGCGCAAGGGGGTCTTTTGCTTGCAGCTGCAAGCACGCGTTCTAAACACACAACCCGAGGATTGCGCTGGCGCCCTCGGCGGGTGGCGTACCGGTAACGTCACCCGCCGAGGGATTCTGCCCGACGGGAGCTCCGACGACAGACGCGATCAACGGCTACAATAAAAACGGTGACTGCGACCGTGCGACGGTCGCAGTTCTCCGGTGGCGTGTCCGACACGGTGACCACACCCACCGCCGGGAGGCATACGGGAGCAATGAGGCGGCTCGTCGAGAAACAGGATGGACCGTCGATCGGGACGATCGACGGCTGGGGACTTCTCGCACAAGGCACTAGGTGCAAGTAGGACACCGCATTTAGGTGCAAGTAGGACACCGAGTAGAGGTGCAAGTAGCTTGTTGTAGCAAGCTAGGAAATCAGTAGAGTGCGGTCTAGGTTAGCCAGCCGAACATTATAAATACCTTGTACTCTGTTCATTATAATTAACCAGTGATTTTCCAGCTCTGGCTTCCAGACTTCTCCAAGTCTATTTTTCCGCTGCGACTGTGCTCTCCATACACTAAAGCCTAATCTCCAGAGAGCACCCACTCTCACACACGACATGGCAATGTTGTCATCAGCTAGTTCCTTGATGGTCACCACCGTGTTCGTGGTATGGGACGCGGCGATCTAGAAAAACCAGTGCGATGGGTTAGTCGGCAGATCGCGTCCAAGTTGAACTGCAATCCCACGGCCAACGTCAAGACCCTTGAGGTCGTGGTCAAGAAGAGCACCGACAAGGCGGTCGACAAGAACACTTTCTACCGCGCGAGGTTGAAGACGTAAGAATGGATATGAGCTCAAAGGACATGGCTTGGTCTCTGTTTCTAATGTACTGCGAAGAGGTAGGCATGCTTTGCTTTCTTGCTCAGGTGTCATTGATGTACTTTGCTTGAGGCCTCAAAACTGACTATTCCACTTTTTCTTTGTGCATGCAGCTCATGCGTGTGGATCCCAATACCCATGTCGTTGCCGGGGTGACCGAAGACAGAGGTTTCCATCGTGTTTTTGTTGCGCTTGATGCCAAAATCCTAGTGTTTCAACATTGTCACTGGCTCCTGACCATGGACGGCATGCACCTAAAAAGCGGACATAAGAAAGTTTTGCTCATCTGCCAGTTCTTCGATGCCAACGACAACGGGGTGCCCATGGCTAAGGCCATGGCAAGCAATGAATATGAATATAATTGGAAGTGGTTTTACTTCCACTTGTCTTTGGCATACCCGATTGTTGTGCAGGAAGGCATAGGGGTCATCAGCGATCATGACAAACAACTGCTCAACGCTGTGGCCACGAAGTTACATAGAGCCCAGCACAGTTACTATGCCTTCCATTTGAGGGGAGACATGCGGCTGAAACATGGCAAGCAGGCGGGCTGCTAGTTCTAGAGGCTAGCACATGCGCTCATGGAGGCTTAGTGGAAAGGTGCAAGGAGCAGCTTTGTAGCGTTCGTCCACGCGTTGTTGTCATGCTCCTGTGCTCGAACGAGGAGGGTGGCATACCAAAGGATCAGTGGAGTAGAATCTACTGCCCCGTTGGACACCGTGGGCACCCGACTTCCAATGCCGTTGAGTCTTTGAACTCCCGCATCGTCGTGGTTCGGAAACTCTTTCCCTTCTACTACTTTGTGGCTCTGTACACGTGGGTGTAGCGGTTACTTGCACGTGGTTGCAAGCTGAGCATGTGCCAGTTTGTGCCAAGTCCAGGGAAGCGCATGCTCCACGCATCCATCTGTAGCACAGACTACGAGGTGGAAGAGGAGTACCCGCACTCGGCCACAGTTATTGGGCCAAGCAACCGACAACACCGAGTGAACGTGCAGGAGAGGACGTGCACGTGCGGTGGGTGGAAAGAGTGGGAGTAGCCATGTGTGTATGCATGTTTGTTCATGATTGAGAGGGGTGAATATCCGGAGCCCTTAGTGGATGTGCATCACACCAGCATGGCCTACCGCGGAATGTACAACCATCCCATGCCCGGCGTCAATCCCATCCACCTAAAACATCCAGAAGACAAGCTGTGGAGGCACGGGTAAAAGCGCCAAGGGCTGCTCCCAACGCAACAGTAGCGCCGGGTACAAGTGTGTTGGGTTTCAACCCGGCAGGGGGTGTAGTATCTAAGGGTGCAGCAGATAGTGCTAGTGGACCAGCTACATCACATGCTTTTGGAGCAACTCTAGTAGCAGCTGTTGTAGGTGGAGGTGTAGAACCACTATACGATCTAGAGAACAACACAATGTATGACCTAGAAGAAGAAGAAGTGTACGGCCCTAAGAGGTACATCTTGCATGAATCTAAGGACGAAGAACAGGAAGAGGACAGGTACGACGATCTGAGATAACAGCATGAGTGGGAGTGACATGAAGAGATTTTCCAACGGGCAGCAATAGTACCGGAAGCTTGCCGGCTTTAAGAGACATGGGATGATGAGCCTGACGAGATGGATGATGACACATTCATGTAAGTTCTAATTGGGTTCCCTTAATTCACTATAAGCACCCCGCGTATGTTTATGTGTGTGTTTCACTCAATTGAAGGCATTTCATGTTCATCTTTCCCTTGTGTATACAGGTGAGACTATGTACAACTTGGAACCAGGAGGTCAACTTACTGGTGGCCTACTATACGGGAGCCTGAAGGTTTCATTATCGAAGGACTCATGGAGGGGCGGGTCAGGCAGCACGTGGTCCAAGACAGGGAGAAGCCGCAAGACCTGTAGTGCACCATAATGATGTTTTGGAGTGGCTTGTAACTGGCTGGAGCCTGGACATACGGTCAATTCATTATCAGAAATAGTTGTCATCATATTCGTACATTGTGGGTGTGTCATGTAAAAATGCTCAGAAATATTAACTGATGTATCTAGAACACATGTAAACAATGTATAAAAGGAACAGAGGGGTCTCATTGTTCAACCTCTGTCCACCTTCATTCTATCACATCTACAACAGTATTCAACACTCATGTTCAAGACTGAGCAAGGTTACTATGGAACATTGTGACTGCATAGTACAAGAGCTAATTGTTCTCTCCTTCTTGGTTGGAGTGTGTACTGCATATGTCTTCTTCAAGCTATGGCCTGTTGGTAATCGTACCGAAGTCACTCAAGTGTATTACTACACATGTCTATGACAAGATTACTCTTCAGCTGGTTCAAGTGTTACGGAGGAAGACACGGAAGAGGATGATGACATGTTTTACGATGTTGACAGTAACAGTCTTTGTAGTCCACCATGGACTACGAAGACTATGTTCGAGATCTGAACGATGTTTTTTGTTGAAGACTGCTCCCAGCCAGGGCGACAGTGCCCAGCTTACGACATCATTAGTTGGCTATATTCACTTCCTCCTCCTGGTATGGAGTAGATTTTCAGTGGATGTCCATTATGACATTTGTGCAAATGTATTTCTTTGAACTTTTTTTCCCGTAGAAGGAACATGTTGCTTTACACATATTCTTCGTCTTTGAGTATGGGAAATGGAGTGAACAAGAGCCTTTAACAACATTGGTATGTGAATAGGTATCATGATTCTACGTGTATTTTAAGAGAATGTTCAGTATAAAAAACAACTTCACGTTGTCACCAACGGTAACAGGGTATGAAACTTCCTTGTTTTTTTTTTCTTCCATAGCACCAGCATTCGGGCTTCGATGCGCAAGAAATAAAGCTCAAGGTCATATTCGCCAACAACAAAGACAGTGTCTATAATGCCACACCATCACGTGAGCACCGCACATTGTATTAACCGTCGCTAGGTTACGGCATCGACGACATCCAATAGGATTCAATGCCAAATTTGGGTCATTTTCGGTTGGAAACAATAGAAAACCAGCTTGTAAGGCCTAGTCGCCGATGAGCAGTCATCTAACACAGTGACTGTTTGGCCGACTGGGTAGCATTCACTGTCGGGTGACTTGCCAAAGCTCCGGAAGTGGATATTGCGTTATGAAGTAAAAGTTCATTGGATATGGAATTGATATATAATTGACATGTGTGTAGCGTACTTAATATCCGGACCGATGGACACTGTGTTAACTGCGTCCTGTGGTTAATGTGAAAGACGTGGATACCCCGACAGATATCAAGAATTCTGTGGATATATGGTCACTCGTCCGTTCTTTTTTTTTTCTGTGTAATCCATGTACACATTGCATAAAACTTGTTTTAATTGAAATGATGTTCCTTATGGGTTTTCTATTGACCATGCCCTTGAACCAACGCCATGTTACTGCTATTGATTCTTCCATCACTTGCCGGGGTACGAAACGGCGAGTCCTTACGGGTACTTTTGCGAGCCTCGCCAATGCACGCAAATGCGCCATTCCAGGGGTGGACTCGGTGGTGATTACCGAGTGATTAACTGACCATCAACACCAAAACAATCCTACATGGAAAGCCTCCACAAACGCTAGAGAATCATTCCATGAATCAAATGGTACAATCACAACGAATGCCCAGAATCAAGACTTGATAGCGAATTCGTATGGAAAAGGATAAATTTGTGCTGGGTACCGAGTTCGACCCCCCTACTGACGCGGACTACCCCCCATTGTGATTCATACGTGGATAGTGCCGTACGATTTTCTGGTTCATCGGAGATGCCTATTCTGGAAGTGCCCTCTCATCGGATGTCCAAGTGATGGGGGATGAAAATGCGACCAACGAAATGAAACATGGAGAAATGCGTAATAAAACCGGCATCGATTCGCCTGGCACCGGAAAAATAGATGCCAGCATGATTTGTCAAACCAGAAATGCACCACAGAAAACACCGGCCAATTAAAAAGCGAGAAACAAGTGAGAGTGGCGAGTTCCAGTGAGAGTCGTTGTTGCCACTCTCACGAGTGCGTCATTTCTGGGTACTGTTCTTTTAAAGAGGAGAAATGAGGGTGTGTGTTCAACAAACTGGGTTGAACCTACCAAGCAAACAAAAAGGTCACCATCGATTAACATCGCTGTTTACTCGGTCACAAGAAGAGTACATGTTGTCATTCTTGAGTCACGTGGCCTGAGGCTCCGGTCTAGAAAACAGCGCCGATACAATGGCAACTTTCGACCGTCAAAGGGAATTTCACCCAAGGATCACGATCAGCCCCAAGGAATTCACTATGCCTCTGGTGTCAGGCTGATGGAGCCAATGTCAAGCTGATGAGAGGTCTTGGAAGGAGGGCCGATGAGGAGCACCTGTAGGTGTGATAGAGCGTCTGCGCTCCTCACTTTTGCTGACCTATTGAGCAACCTATATGCTTTTTGCAACTAAGTCTCACACTAGGTGTGGGCCCATAATCCTTTTGTCATTCCTGAGTGACATGGCCTGAGTCTCTGGTATAGAAAACAACGCCGAAACAATGGCAAACGCTGACCGTCCAAGGGAATTTCACCCAAGGATCACGATCAACCCCAATGAATTCACTATGCCTCTGGTGAGACCTAGTTACGCAGGTGCTTTCGCTCAAGGTCTTAGGGGCTCTCGCGCCCTAAGCCTTCTTCTTCCTTGGTGTGAGAGCCCAAAAAATTAAGTTAGCACTCTCACACAAGAAAGTTTACAACCACCGTAGCAGTTCATTTCAAGCTCAGTCTCAAGCGCACAGCTCAAACAAGAGACATCAAGTGAAGGAGTAGTTGAGACAATGGCAAGTACAAGGCATAAATAGCTGAGGAGTGCCTTTGGCAGCCGAAGCGTGCACGCCTCGGCTAAGCCAAAGCACGCGCGCCTCGGCCGATGTCACTCCTTAAATTAAGGAGGTTACCCCTCAATCAGGGAAGTCATCCTCTGATCCAAGGCACATATTGCATCCTCTAATCCGACCGTTGGATCAGCCCGAAACTTGGACAGCTGCCGGCTTGACACCTGCTCTTTCCATCGATATGGTCAGACTGGCGATCTGAACAGCCATCATCAGAAACCCAGGGGGCTTATCCTTGAACAAGGACAGTGCATGCCTGGCCTTTTGGACCGGACCGAAGGGACTTGCTCCACATGAGCAGTGCATGCCTGGTCCGTCCACTACTTGCCAATTATGGAGAGTAGTGGCCAAGGGGCATCCAAACAACAACAATCTCTCCCTTGCACCTCTGGCCACTTGTCCTGTCTTCAGTCTTCGTCACTTGCGCTCTTCATGCTGATATCCTGTCTTCCTGCGAGATGGAGTTCTCGGTCAAGGGGTTTTATCAGCATGTCTGCCCGGATGAGCTTGGACGCAACGTGCTCCACCTCCACCACTCCCTTAGCGACCAGGTCGCGACTGAAGTGGTACCAAACTTCGATGTGTTTTTTCCTCCACGTCAAGGTGCCATTTTTGGACATGTCAATGGAAGATTTTTTGTCCACCTTGACCACTGTTGCTACCGATTGAGCTGCTCGTATCTCTTGGAGCAGGCCACGCAGCCACATTGTCTCCTTGCACACTTCCGCTAGAGCGATGTACTCTGCTTCAGCTGTGGAGAGGGAGACACATTCCTACTTGCAGCTCGCCCAAGACACGGCTCCTCCGTTCAGCACGCACACGTAGCCCGACATGGACTTGCGGTCGTCGACAATCCTGGTCCAATCTTCATCGGTGTACACCATGAGCCGCAAGGATTCTGACTGTGGCACTCCACCATACTGGATGCCCAGGTGTTGCGTGCCCTTCAGGTAGCAAAAGATCCGCTTCACTGCTTGCCAGTGTTGTGGTCCAGGGTTGGCCACATACCTGCTCACCTACCCCACAGCGTGGCAGATGTCGGGGCGATTCGCGACCATCGCGCACATTAGACTGCCCACGACAGACTGATATGGCACGCCTGCCATGTTGACCTGCTCTGCTTTGTTGGTGGGAGAAACAGCTGAGGTTAGGATGCAATCTACTGCCATGGGGATGCTGACGGGTTTGTAACCCTCCATGTCGTACCGCTTGAGGATGTGGTCAATGTATTTGGTTTGAATGAGCCTGATGGTGCTGGCTGAGCGATCCCGCATGAAAATGATGCCTAGGTAGTGCTCAAGAGGTCCCAGGTCTTTCATGTGGAACCGGCTTCTCCGCTGCATCTTCATGTTCTTCAATAGCTTTGTCGATGATGCACAGATGATGAGGTCATCGACGTAAAGAGCCACCAAAACGAGGCCATCCTCATCCTCTCATACATACATACTGAGGTCGTTCTCAAAGTGACCGTACCCGGACCCCTCCATGAAGGTGTCCATCTCCTGGTATCAGCACCTCGGGGCCTGTTTCAGCCCATAGAATGACTTGACGAGCTTGTAAAATTCTCCGGGTGGTACATCCACCCCCTCATGCACCTCCATCAGGACTTCTTTGTCAAGCTTTCCATAGAGAAGGGCAATCTTGACATCCATCTGGTGAACCTCTTAGTTCTTGGCCGCTGCTGTTGCGAGGAGAGACCGGATCGTCGCAAAGGTGACGACGGGCGCATACGTCTCGTCGTACTCGCTCCCAGGCCGCTACGCAAAACCCTTGGCCACCAGCCGCGCCTTGTGGCAATCGATGGTCCCATCATGCTTTAGCTTCTCGACCATAATCCACTTGCACCCTACAACGTGGGCGCTAGCGGGCCGGTCCACTAGCTTCCATATCCTGTTCTCCTTGTGCGAGGCCAACTCGCTTTCGATGGCGACCTTCCACTTTGCCCCATCCGTTAGAGCAAGCGCTTCTGCCACTGTGGACGGCTCTCCCTGAGCCACGAATGCATAAATCATACCAGTCCATTCGCCGGTTGTAACATCGTACTGTCGTGGCAGGACACATATGCATGAGCTACGCCTTACCACCTGTTGTTACGACGGTTGTTGCTGCTACTCTTGGTGCTACTGCTCTTGCTGCTCCGGTTCTCTTACCATAGACTCTCCCTCGGTGGAAGAGTCCTCATCATTAGAGGAGGAGGAATTTGACTCAACGTCAGAGTCCTCTGTTGCGGCTCTCCCTGAAGCTACCGCTCATCTTGCCTCTTTTATCATGCTGCTACTCCACCCCTATGGTGCCTCATCACGTTTCTCTAGTAGAACTAGCCATTCACCCGGCTTGGGCACTGGCTCCTCCTTCAACTGTTGCTATGCTCCTACTACAGCCTTGTTGAATTCCACGTCCTTATTGTGAATCACTTTGTTGCCTTGTAGGTCCTAGAGCTTGTAAGAGCGTTGGGCACTATCGTACCCCAAGAGCAGGCATTTCTTGGCCAGTGGATCCAGCTTACTGGCACCCTCCCTCGTCAGCTTATTGGCATAGGCCTGGCAGCAAAAAAATCGCAGATATAAGACATCTGGCTTCTTGTCTGACCATGCCTCTTGTGGGGTCATTGGCGGCAGCTTCTTTTTCCCCTTTCCTCGAAGGGCTGATGCAGGTGTGAGGTTGATGATGTAGGTTGTTGTCCTAGTAGCCTTGGCCAAAAACCTTCCTGGCAGCTTTGCTTCATACAACATCGTTCTTACCACCCCGAGGATGGTTTGGTTGAGCCGTTCAGCGACACCGTTGCTCTTGGGCGACTCAGGTACCGTACTCTCTTGCCATATCCCCCGCTTGCCAGCCCTCATAGGCTGTGTACTCCCCGCAGTTATCACAACAAAGGGCCTTGACCTTCTCGCCAGTCTGCCGCTCAACCCTTGCGCCAAACTGCTGCAGATGCTCCTTTACCTCACTCTTCTGCTTCATGAAGTACAAGTACGTCCAGATTTTTATGGTTTTTTCACCGCTCAAGGTGAGGAAATACCTGCAGCCTCTGACTGAGACTGTCTGCATCAGCCCGCACACATCGGTGTGGACCAACTCGAGAGGTTCACTTGCCAAAATTCTGTGCTTGTTCCCCTTACGCCCTTTCCTCTTAGCTTTGCCTATGAGGCAGGCCTCCCATATGTTCTTTCCCATCCCCGCACCCTCTCCCTTCCCCAAGGCCAAGCCCCGCACTAGCTCGTGCTTGCTCATTGTCTCCAATGTGGAGTGGGCGGCATGGGCCAACCGCCTGTGCCAAAGGTCTTGGCCACAGTTCACTTCCGATGCCGTGACAGCCTCAACGATTGCTTCAGGTTGGGTGGGTGCCGCAGCTTCCACTGCTTTTGTTGAATGTGCTCCTGTTGACGGGCGGCTACTTTCTTCCTCTACCACCTGACTTCCCCAGCTTTGGCAGCACCCTCCACCTTGGTTTGGAGGATGTCAAGGCCATCCACGCGTGGACCCTCGGCCACCACACTCTTTGTAACGTACTGTATTTTCATTGCTGACGTGGGAAGGATGAGGACCCTGTTCTTGTTGAAGATGACAATCATGTCTCGGTCAGCAACCTTGCCGATAGAGAGTAGGTTGGCAGCGAAGTTGGGCAGATAGACTACCTCGGTGAGCTTGAGCTCCTCCTCTTGGCCATTCACCTGGATGGTGACCAGCTTGTCACCCACCCCTTTAGCTGGTTCCACCCTCCCGTTACCACAACAGAAGTTGAGGTAGCAGGGGCCCATGGGGATGGACCCCTGTTTTTCGTTAGTGGAATGGTGATTTGTGCCAGAGTCAAATGCAAAGGCCCCTGTCTTAACGAGTGCATCTCCAGTGCCACTTATGCCATATGCCATCAATGCGGTGGGCTGCTTCCCACCCTTGCCTTCCTTGTCACCCTTCTCCCCCTCTCCCTTGACCTCTTCCTTCTTAGGAGCACTGCACTCGCTTGTCGAGTGCTCTGCCTTGCCACAATTATGGCAACTGCCAGGCCATCGCTTGCTCTTCCCCTTGCCGCGTGCCCTCTGCTGCTGCCCTAAATTGTTAGTGTCGCTGCTGCCTACTACGCCCTTAGCATAGGATGTTGGCCTCGCTATGGCTACGCCGCATAGCCTCATGGCGGATGTACTCCGAGATGTTGGGGTACTTCATGTGGTCCTCTGGCCAGCCACTAATCACAATGATCATGGGACTCCAGCTTGGTGGAAGAGCCATGAGAAGAATCATCCCCTGCATGTTGGCTTCAAGGCTCCATCCCATGTTGCTGGCTTGCTGAAGGAGAGTCTCAAACTGCTACAAGAATTTGAGGACGTCCTCGCCCTCAGTCAGCTGCATCCTAAGCAAATTTTGGAGGATGAACAAACGGTTGGCGAGGGAGTCACTGTGGTAGATCTCGCAAAGTTTCTTGTATGCCTCAGCTGCGCTTGTGAGGCCGGAGATATGAGAGAGCAGATGTTATTGTAGTGTTGAGACCAAAATGGCCATGCATTTCTTGCTGGCCCGCTTCCACACTGCCAGCTCCTCTGGTTGGGATGAAAGTGGTTGGGCAGCCTCCCCTGTGAAGTAGGGGAGGAGATCACGGTCATTGACTATGATATCAAATTGCCACTTCCAGAGCGAGAACTTTGTCCCATCGAGTTTAGGGATGGGCGAATGAATGCCACTCCCTGCCTCTACTGTGGACGTCACAGCTCCAATGGTGGCCATAGGTGTGCTGGTTGATGAGCCTTCCTCGACAACACTCTTGCCTTTCTCCTCGGCAATGGGTGGAGCCATGGTCCCTGCGGTTGAGTCAAATCTGCTTCGGTTGAGTTGAATGTGCTTCAGTTGAGGCCGCTCCGCTACACCTGCCATTGATGCCAATGTCAGGCTGATGGAGCCGATGTCAAGCTGATGAGAGGTCTTGGAGTGAGGGCCAATGAGGAGCACCTGTAGGTGTGATAGAGCGTCTATGCTCTCCACGTTTGCTGAGCTACTGAGCAACCTGTATGCTTTTTGCAACTAAGTCTCACACTAGGCGTGGGCCCATAATCCTTTTGTCATTCCTGAGTGACATGGCCTGAGGCTCCGATCTAGAAAACAACGCCGAAACAATGGCAAACGCCGACCGTCCAAGGGAATTTCACCCAAGGATCACAATCGACACCAAGGAATTCACTATGCCTCTGGTGAGACCTAGTTACACAGGTGCTTTTGCTCAAGGTCTTAGGGGCTCTTGCGCCCTAAGCCTTCGTCTTCCTTGGTGCGAGAGCCCAACACATTAAGTCAGCACTCTTACACGAGCAAGATTACAACCACCTTAGCAATTCATATGAAGCCCAATCTGAAGCGCACAGCTCAAACAAGAGACATCAAGTGAAGGAGTAGTTGAGAAAATGGCAAGTACAAGGCATAAATAGCTGAGGAGTGCCTTTGGCAGCTGAAGCGTGCATGCCTCAGCTAAGCTGAAGCACGCGCGCCTCGGCCGATGTCACTCCTTAAATTAAGGAGGTCATCCCCTCAATCAGGCAAGTCATCCCCTCAATCAGGCAAGTCATCCCCTTATCCAAGGCACATCTTGCATCTTCCAATCCGACCGTTGGATCAGCCGGAAACTTGGACAGCTGACAGTTTGACATCTTCCCTGTCCATCGGTATGGTCAGATTGATATTCTGAACATGCATCATCAGAAAACCCAGGGGACTTATCCGTGAACAAGGACAGTGCATGCCTGGCCTGTTGGACTGGACCCAGGGGACTTGCTCCACATGAGCAATGCATGCTTGGTTCGTCTACTACTTGCCAAATCCTGAAACTAGTGGCCGAGGGGCATCCAAATAACAACACATGTGAGACTGGATTCTAACGAGACCAGGTCCTTGCATATTTGCGTCTTGAAAATACGCATAAACTAGACATAAAAGTCCAAAGTTGACATTAATCATTTAATGGCTACCGAAAGAGGCGCCTAGCATCGTCGCGGTCTGGACCCGACACTTCGCGTTTATGTGGGTCTTAAACCATGGAGGTCGCGTACATTTGCCTTATGTAAAATCGTCGTTAAATGGAGAAGGGATGACATCTACTGTTTCAGAACATCGATCTGAGCGAAATATTTAGTTGATCATTTGGGGCCGAGAACAACTATCCGAAGGGGCGGAAGCGACATGGTATGGTTCTGGTCAGCGTTCGATGTTGTCTCG
>SZWC01012680.1:47072-68720 GCA_023375785.1 Penium margaritaceum | reverse complement strand
CCCCCCCCCCCCCCCCCCCCCCCCCCCGCTGGCTGGCCCCTTTCGCGGCTCGCACATCAAAACGCCCTTGGATAAGGCGTCTTGGGTTCCGCTCCTCTCTTCGAGGTTCGGTACGCGGCCCCGCTACCATCAAGCCAGCCTCGGGCCGCTTTCCTTTCCTCTCAGCAGGTCTGGTCGGGTTCCGGTGCCCACTGCAATATCTTCCTTCGCGCCCCGTCACTCCCCGGAGTCGAACTGCTCCTTTCGTATTTTTTTCCTTGGTCGATGGTCGTCGGCTCATCCATCGACCGCTTTCTCGGATCCTGACCCCAGGCCTTCTTTGCTTCCCCCCTTTTCCGGTGGATGAACAAAACATCGTTAACACTGTTATATCCTACTCCCGCAAAACAAGCTGGACGTCCTCGTCCATCCATCCTCCTTCCTCATTTCGTTCATCTGCCCTCTCCCTTCCGGTGCATCATTTGCCGCCTGGTTGGTGCTCTCGTCTCCTCCCCGGCGCAGGTTCCTCAGTCCCCTGTTCTGGTGACGAATTCTCTTCCTCTGCCCACCTCGTCCTCTCCATTCCATCCAACTCTTGGTGGGGCTTCTCCTGCCATATCCTCTCATTCCGTGCCTTGGGGCTCTGACGTGGGATCATCCTGCGCTCTCCTTCTCCTCTCCCTTCTTCCTGCTGCTCCTGCAATCGTCGCGCTGCTTCCCTCTGCCTTGCATGCACCCTCCGCCTTGCCTCATCACTCTCCTCGCAGGGCATGCAGAGAGGCCCATCCAGCCCCGTTTGAGCATTCCTGTAGCGGCGGGCGCATGAGAGGTACACCTGTTGGTGACAGCTGATGCAGTGCCACTTGCGGATACGCACTTGGCCTCTACATGTGGCGCACGGCTTGCTGCACGAGGTTATGCAACGGAGGCATTGATACAATGCAATGCGCCCCCCATGACGTAGCCTCCTCTCTCCCACCTTCTTCACACATTCACTATGTGAGAAGCATCCACACTTCTCACACCATGGAGTCACCCCTCTCAACTCTCTGGAGCAGCTGGGGCAATCCCCCTCGGCCGTGCCCGTACGCGGTCGTACCCAACAACTGCTGCACTTGTCCCGCCCATCGTCGTTCGTCTTGATACAAGCTGCGTACGCGGCGCGCTTACAATAGTCGCACCTCCCATGTGGGTCCTCCAGTCGCCTCCTGCATCCACAGCATATGATTCCTGCCTCAGCGTTGTATTCTCGCCCCAGCATGACCCCGACTTCCATGGGAATTCCCTGCTTGATCTTCTGACAGGATATACAGTTCCAACCTCCTTCTTCGTCCACCGTTCCGCATTCCTCATGCATATGGCGTTTGCAACGCCCACATTGTCGAGCAGGCGGGTACACCCTCTTCTCGCACCATGGACAGTTGCCGGCACGGGGTGTCTTTCCTCCCTCCAGCTCCTTACTTGCACTTGTGCCCCTTGCGTCCCTTTCCCCCGCTGCACTGCTCCCGATCCACCTTCCTCCTATGGCCCCTGCTCCCGCCGCAACTTTCCTGCTCCCACTGCCTTGCCCCGCCCTTGCTTCAACCGTGGGCTTCTTCGTCCCCTTGCTCCCCTCTGACTCCGTCAACGGCCCAGCTCTCCCGCTCCATGGGCTTCGTACAACCCACGCGCCTCACACTTCTGCAGGCGGCCTTCGCGATTCTCCTGATGCGGGTCTTCTTGCCGGCAAAGGATATTGTGGGTCCCTGTCTGCCCTTCTCCCCCTCTGTTGTCCTCCCGAGGCAGGGGTTTGGTCCCATCGTCGTGCCGGTGCATTGCTGGCCGGAGCACTGAGCCGTCCTCTTAGTCCGGTGTGTCCGGGGGCCGTCACTCCTCGCTCGACCCCGGCTTCCCGTCCTTGCTGCTTCGTGCCTGGTGCACTTGGCATATCTGAACGCCGGGCAGGTCGATCGTCCGCCGAGGGTGGTTGAGGATGGGCTTGCACATCCATTCTTCGTGGAGCTGATGGCCCGGGCATTGCCAACGGTAGTTCGTCTCTCAAGAGACACCATTGCGGTGTTGCCATCAACGCCTCATTCACCATGGTCAGCACCTTCCTCCTCACCTCAGGAACATCCCTGTTCCTCAGTGCCCTCATGGCCAGCACCGCCTTCCGAGCCGCCACTCCCTCTGGTCTTGGCAATGCCACTGCGTTGCGGTAGAGTTGTTCCACCGGGTGGGTGTCCGCGTATGAGCGCGGCGCTTCTTTTGCGTCCTCACCGGCCGATCGCATTTCCCACATTCCTCCGTTTCATTCACCGCAGGGATGCTCAGTTCTGGCCTAGCAGCTTGTCCGCCCTCCTGGCCCATCTCCTTCTCCTGTTCCAGTAACCTCCGGATGCAGCCCTTGCAATGCCGTCCCAGTCCCGGGATTTCGGTTCCACACTTGCGGTGGAGGGGTGCTTTGCATTCGTAGCACCAGGTTGCCTCCAGACGGTCGTGCGGCTCCCGACAGTCTTGGCACCTTTCAACCCAACGCTTAGGTGCAGGTCTGTTTCTTCTACTGTCCTCTTTGTCTGCCCTTGCCAGCATGATGGGTGCACACTTCTTGCAACCTATTACCTTCCGCCGTGTCCGCACCTTCGGGTCCTAGCAAGCTGCATGTACTGGATGTCTCCATACAAAGCAGCGGAATATGGTAATAGCGTCCATCAGCTCCTCACATTTGCCACAGGGTTCCTTCTCCTCCTGTGGCATACTGGATTTCCTAGCCATAATCCCGTACCCCGAGCGGATCTTTTCTTCCTCCTGCTCCTTCTGCAACTCCTCCTTGCTTTCCACTCCCATGCTTTCCTTCAGATTTACTACACAGGCCTTGCACACCTTAATGTCATGCAGGATGTCCAGGTTGAGGTCGCAGCATGCCAAATGTAAGCCAGCCTTGCATCCTTCACACACCACCTCCCCTTCAGTTGTCACTGGATTCTTACAGGTTGCACACAATCACCGATCTACCTCTTCCGTCTCCTTCCTCTTCATCCTGATCATGCGTCTCAATGCTTACTTCGATCTCCTCACCCCGCTACTGCTCTGACTCCCTTTGTGCTTCTAGCCGGGAGCTGGTTGGCCACAGGGATCGATCATTCGGGGGCAACGGCTCCCACCTTGGAGGAGGGGCATTTGGCAAACTGAGGTGCTCTTCTTGCATGAGTGGGGGTTCCCCTTCCTTCCCTTCTCCTTTTACTTCTCTTCTGTGCTTCTTATCCCCCGACCTGGCCTCCTGGAGTCCCTTCCGCTTCCTCCTTTGTGGCTTTTGCTGCTGTTCTGTTGCTGCTGCTGATGGCGCTTGCGCCTCGAGCACCGCGCTGGATGTAGTTGCCGCAAGGGACAACACCTCCTTCTCCCGCTACTCTACTGCTGCTCCCGATGGTGCTGGCGCTTTGGGTGCAGCTGCTGCAAGAGGCAGCACCTCCGTGTCCCGCTGCTCTGCTGCTGCTGCCCATGGTGCGGGCGCTTCGGGCACCGCACCGGGTACAGCTGCTGCAAGAGGCAGCGCCTCCGTGTCCCGCTGCTCTGGTGCTGCTGCCGATGGTGCTGGTGCTTCGGGCGCCGCACCGGGTGCAGCTGCTGCAAGAGGCAGCGCCTCGTTCTCCCGCTGATCTGCTGCTACTGCCGATGGCGTTTGCGCCTCGGACGCCGTGCCGGATGCAGCTGCGGCAGAAGGCAACACCTCCTTCTCCTGCTGCTCTACTACTGCTGCCGATGGTGCGGGTGCTTCGGGTGCCGCACCAGGTGTAGCTGCCACCAGAGGCAACACCTCCTTCTCCCGCTACTCTGCTGCTGCTGCTGATGGCGTTCGCGCCTCGGGTGCCGCGCCGGATGCAGCTGCGCAAGAAGACAGCTCCTCCTTCTCCCGCTGCTCTGCTGCTACTGCCTATGGTACTGGCGCTTCGGGCACCGCACCAGGTGTAGCTGCCACCAGAGGCAACACCTCCTTCTCCCGCTGCTCTGCTACAACTGTTGATGGCGTTTGCACCTCGGGCGCCGCACCGGATGCAGCTGGGGCAGAAGGCAGCTCCTCCTTCTCCCGCTGCTCTGCTGCTGCTGCCAATGGTGCTGGCGCTTCGGGCGCCGCACTAGGTGTAGCTGCCACCAAAGGCAACACCTCCTTCTCTTGCTGCTCTACTACTGCTGCTGATGGCGCTGGCGCTTTGGGCACCGCGCCGGATGCAGCTGCGGCAGAAGGCAGCTCCTCCTCCCGCTGCTCTGCTGCTGCTGCCAATGGTACTGGCGCTTTGGGTGCCGCACCGGGTGTAGCTGCCACCAGAGGCATCACCTCCTTCTCCCGCTGCTCTGCTGCTGCTGCTGATGGCGTTCGCGCCTCAGGCTCCGCGCCGGATACAGCTGCGGCAAAAGGCAGCTCCTCCTTCTCCTGCTGCTCTGCTGTTGCTGCCGATGGTGTTGGCGCTTTGGGCGCCGCACCAGGTGTAGTTGCCACCAGAGGCAATACCTCCTTCTCCCACTGCTCTGCTACTGCTGCTGATGGCGTTTGCGCCTCGGGCGCCGCGCCCGATGCAACTACGGCAGAAGGCAGCTCCTCCTTCTCCCGCTACTCTGCTGCTGGTGCTGATGGTGGTGGCGCTTCGGGCGCCGCACCAGGTGTAGCTGCCACCAGAGGCAATACCTCCTTCTCTTGCTGCTTTGGTGCTGCTGCTGATGGCGCTGGCGCTTTGGGCGCCGCGCCGGATGCAACTGCGGCAGAAGGTAGCTCCTCCTTCTCCCGCTGCTCTGCTGCTGGTGTCGATGGTGCTGGCGCTTGGGACGCCGCACCAGGTGTAGCTGCCACCAGAGGCAACACCTCCTTCTCCCGCTGCTCTGCTGCTGCTGCTGATGGCGTTTGCGCCTCGGGCGCCGCGCCGGATGCAGCTGCGGCAGAAGGCAGCTCCTCCTTCTCCCGCTGCTCTGCTGCTGTTGCCGATGGTACTGGCGCTTCGGGCGTCGCACCGGGTGCAGCTGCTGCAAGAGGCAGCACCTCCGTGTCCCGCTGCTGGGGTCTGCCAGGGTGCACTCTGGATTTTGTTGCAGCCGACAGCAATAGACTTAGGCTGTGTTCAGCGTCTACTGCAGGCAATGAAGGTTGGTCATTTGTCGTGCGAGGCATCATTGCGGCATGTGTCTGCTGTGTCCGCCTTTGTCGTGTGGCTGTCGTTGCTGCGCCAGGTGTCGTTCTGAGACGCTGGTGTGCCTGTTCTGGTTCCGATCCTGGTTGCATTTGCGCCTCAGGCACCGCATTTACCGCCATCTTGCGAAGAGATAGCTGTTTCTTGTCTTCTGGCACAGTCCCTCGTAGTTCCTTCTCAGCGGTTCTAGGCCGCCTGGTAGGGAGCTTATCGTTTTTAGCCCTACGTCGCTTCTTGGTGATGTCCCTCTTCTCCGTCGCGGCATGTTCTGTCCTTGTCTCTGCTGTCCTTTCTTGCTGCTCTTGTTGTTGTGATGTTGCGCTCGTCCCAGCTTCTTGCTCGTGTGTTTGCTGTACCGGGGACGGCATCCCAATATCCGACAAAGCAAGCCGGGTCCCCCCGCCCACAGGTCCGGGCGTAGCAGCCGCAAGGACCGCTGTTGTAGTGATGGGTGGGGGAGGGTGGTGTGGACGGTGGGGAGGCAGTGGCACACCAGCAATCGTGGCTACCACTTCCTCCACATCATCGTCGGTACCAGCACGGGGCGGGTGTCGTCCGACTGCGAGAGTCTGCCAACGGACTGGGAGCTTCTCGAGTCGCTCACGGCAGACCATGATGTTGGAGGTGTGGCGGCCCTCGAGCCACACATAGACCCCGTCTACCGCCCATACATGGTAGCATTGGTCCAAGAGTGTCGCTTCATTGTGTCTTGCCTTACCCATCTCCTCTCGTCTTGGTCGCACACCGTCGCCAACCTGGAAGCCATCGATCATGAGGCCAGCGTTAGCACGGTCCACCCCACGCTATGCTGCGACAGATCCCCGCGTTCGAGCTTCTTGGAGGCACCTTTGAAGCCAGGTGCCCCGTTGTCTCATGAATTCCACCTCGTCAGCCACGGTCGCGTCTTCTTCCCGCGGCGGTACTGGGGCGTTCGGCATGAGCGGCAGAGTAGCCATGGTCCAATGTTGTTGTCCGTGTCATAGCATGTAGGGTGAGAAACTGGTAGAGGAATGCGGGGTGATGTTGAATTCATAAACGATGTCTTCCAGCCGCTCATCCCAGGGTGCATTTTCGTCAGATAACTTCTGGATAGTCTGCGTGATTGCCCCGTGCATCCGCTTGACCTGCCCTTGCGCTTGTGGTCGGTATGGTGCCCCATTCTCAATTTGAATGTTGAAGTATGCCGCAACCTCTGCGAACGTCCCTGCAAAGTGCGAGCCATTGTCGCATTGTATGACTTTGCATCCTCCACGTATTCCAGGTCCACGATCTCCTTTTCGACCAGGTCGCGTGAGTAGTGGTACCTGATGTCGATGTGCTTGGTTCGCCGGGAGATGACATCATCTTTTGCCATTTTCATGCGGACCTCTATTGCCTCCGTTTGTGGCACTTCTATCTCGGCAAGCAAACTGCGTAGCTACTATGTCTCCTTGCATGCTTGTGACAGAGCGATGTACTCTGCCTCAGCGATAGAGAGGGAGACACAGCCTTGCTTTCTGCTTGCCCAAGAAATTGTACCACTGTTCAAGAGGCACACAAAGCCCGAGGTGGAGTTTCTGTCATCGATTCTTCCTCCCATGTCGACATCTGTGTAGTACACCACCCGCACCAGGTGTGATCCTTCTAGGCCTTCAAACTAGAGTCCCATGGGACTCATGTAGATAGCGCATGATGCGCTTTATTGCTTTCCAGTGCTATGGCCCTGGGTTGGCCACAAACCTGCTCACTGTGTCAGCCTACACAACCACTCTCCCTACCATAACATCCTTCACTGGCACCATCTGCCAGTTTTCTGGTGCGTGATGACCTGACTCGAGCAACACCATTCACTCTCCTGATTTGGGAGCATGGAGAGGATCCAGCGACTCTCCCTTGCAGAGCGTCCTTTCATCAAACTCGGCATCTCAGCTCCTAATGAGCTTCCTAGCTGCTTGGTCCCACAGCCTGTACGCCTTGTGTGCGGTGGCGTATCCGACCATTACACACTTATGAGCATGTGCATCCAGCTTATCAATTCCTTCTCATGCTTGGACCTTTGTCTAGGCAGTACAGCCAAAGAGACTGAAGTGTGAGGCATCTAGCTTCTTCCCTGACAAAGCCTCCTGTGCCGTCCTGAGCTGCTTCTCTTCCTGCTTCTTGCTACGCCTTCCAAGCGCGGCTGCCGGAGTGAGATTCACAAGATCTCGTAGCTTCAGTCCAGAAGCGAGGCGGGAGTTTGGCGTCAAAGAGCATGCTTTGTGTCATGCCGAGGATAGTCTGGTTCATCCGCTCGGCAACGCCATTGCTCTGGGGTTTGTAAGGGGTGGTGGTCTGGTGGTTGATACCGTGTTGGCTCAACCAGCCTTCACATGCCTCATACTCACCACCGTTGTCCGTGCACAGTGCCTTAACCTTCTTGCTTGTCTACTGCTCTACCATCGCCACAAACTCTTATAGCTTTTCCTTGATCTTTCCCTTCATCTCAAGGGAATAGATCCACATCTTGCGACTGTGGTCATCGATGAAGGTCAAGAAATACTTGTTGCCGCCGTTCGAAGAGGTGCGGAATGGTCCGCACATATCAGAGTGAATGAGGTCCAAGATTGCTGCCGCACATTGCCCATTATGCTCAAAGGGTTTTCTCTTTGCCTTGCCTTGGAGGCATGGCTTACACAGCTTTTTGCACTTTCCCTCATCCTTGGCCTTGCATCCCTCCATCCAATGAACCACTTTGTGCTAGTACATAGCTTGCAGTGTGCTGTCAGCCACATAGCCAAACCGCTTGTGCCACAGCTTAGCATCTGTGTCGGTGGAGTTTGCTACCATGGTGATGAATTGTGGGGCAACATCAGGCTTTGGAGACTTGGGCTCTTCAACCGCCGCATATCCCTCATTTGTACTTTCAGAGGATTTGGTCTTAAGCACGTAGAACCCATCAACTCTTGGAATGTGTGCAAGAAGACTCTCCTTGGTCTAGGAGATCTTGATGTCCTTGTTCTTGACAATCACGGCCTCCTCCTCCGTGAAGACAACCGTCATGTCGTGGTCCGTGATTTTGGACACTGACAAGAGGTTTGGCACAAAAGACAGCATGTAGACGATGTTCTCCAGCTTCAAGTCTTTTTCAGCACTGTTCACGTTGATGCTGATCAACTTATCTCCCTTGCCTTGCGCATGGACAAGGCTGCCGTTGGCACTCCTGAAGCGACGTTCAAAGTCCCCAATGGAGATGAACTCATCCTTCTCCCTTGAAGAGTGGTAGTTCCTGCCAGTGTCGAGCCCGTAGGCTCCAAGCTTGAGCAGTGCCGCTCCCTTGGTTACCGGCACGCTCTCAGCCATCATGTTCGTCAAATCCTTCTTACCCTTTCCTTTGCCCTCATATCTACCACCATGATCTCTGTCTTCCTTCTTCGGAGTCCTGCACTCCTGTGTCCAATACCCAGACTTGCCACAGTTATGGCACTTCCCAGGATGCTTTGAACTCTTTCCACCGCCACCATTACCTTTTCCTCTACCGCCACCGCTTCCGCTGATGCTCTAACTGGAAGAGGAATTTTTTCCACAACCACCGTACTGTGTAGCAAAGGCTAAAATATTAGCCTCACTACCGCTGCAACGCATGGCCTCGTTGCGCACGAACTCGGACACTACCTCATACGTCAAATCCTCCTCATTCCAACAGCCAAAGACGGTGATCAGAGGACCCTTGCTTTCAGTATCGCCATGAGGAGGATCATGGCCTCCATGTTGGTGTCGATGTCCCAGTTTATTGGGATCACTTGCTGTAGCAGTCTTTCAAACTGCAACAGGAAGTCCAGAATCGACTCTCCCTCGCTCACCCTCATCAAAATCAGCTTTTGAAGGATGAAGAGGCAATTTGCAAGTGCTGTTGATTGGTGTACACGTGCAAGCTTCTCATAAGTCATGCCTTGGAAGGGGACATGCTGTGACTCATGCACTGATGTCACAAGAATCGCAAGCGCCAAATCATTTTTGACACTCCATGCTTCATATTTAGGATCTGTTTTTTGACGTTCAATCTCTTCTCCAAGGAACATCTTCAAGTAGCCAGGCACCTTCATGACTATCTCAAATTGCCTTTTGTACAAGGTAAAACCAAACCCTGTGAACTTGGACATCCCACTATTAACCTGCTCGAGAGTGAACGTCGCGCGTGTCGTCATACTACTTCTCTGCTTCTCTGCGTGTTTGCTTCGCTGAGGCCGATGTAGGCTGATGTAGGATGTTGTCTGCTACCGGTTTAGAAGGTGCAGATCCGTCACTTACCCCTCAGCCATTGATCACCTGCAAATGGAGAAGAACGCACACTAGTGAACCCAAGCTCGTGCCTCGAACGGCATAGCTTATCTTGGTTAGGGCCCAAGGGTCGTACCTCCAAGGACAAAGCTTATCCTTGCGTTGGGTGGGGCGGAGAGGACTGTGGAATTCGATTACGACCCTCTCCATTGGTGCGCCGAGGCGGGCGCACACAAATCAGGGCTGGTGGATCCGTTGGCGAGGGTGATGGCAAATGCAGGTGCCGCATGTGGCAATGCTCTCTCCAATTTGCTTCTTCAATCCCACCCAGTAGACCTGTGGGACGAGGATCTCATAGATGGTGGCGGATCGTGCGTGCATCCGGTCATGCTCTTGCATGATGAGTTGGTCTCGCAGTGGCACCGGGGTGCACCAGCGTAATGGATAGGCGTCGTCCTCGCGCCTCCAGAGTTGCCCTTGCAACCACACATACTTATCAAGTGTGGCCTTAGCATCGGAGCGAACATATGCGTCCGGGTAAATGTCCGCCATGGTGCGCGCACCAGATAGGACCTGGGCCCGTGCCCAATCTGACCATTCGTAGGTCTTGACCGGTGGCTCCCTCTGCCAGTGCTCCAGGTCACCTCTAGGCGCCAGGTCCAGGAGGCGACGTCGCATCTCCTCAAAGGTTTTTGGTCGTGGAGGCGCTCTGCCTTCTGCAGATTCAGCCTGATGCTGTTCGTCGCCCTCCATGAGGAGGGGTGCGTCAGTCCTCGTGCGTCTGGAGGAGCTGCGCGTGATTGCCAGGTCTGCTGTGCCTGTGGAGGTCGTGGTGACCGGACACCGGATGCGGGAGGAAGTGCGCCGTGCAGTGGTTGGGGGTGCGACAATGGCCATAGCGACCAATGGCCCGCAGGCCCCGGGCGGGATGACTCCAGCGTGCGCAGCGTCAATAGGGGCAGGTGAATCATCCACCGGAGCAAATGTTGCTTTTGCCACGGCCGGCGGCTCCGTGAGAGGAAGGGAGGCCAATCCGAATCACATCGCAGCGTGGGACGGCGGATGATCCACCGGCAACACTACTGCTGGAGGTGCCAGTGTCACCGGAGCGGAGGGGGAAGAAGGAGAAGAGGGTGGACGGAGAAGGGGACCGAAGGCTGGAAGCGCGATCAAAGTTTTGCTTTGGAGAGGGGAAGAGGGGGGCGGATGGGGGGCAAGAGAGGTCGATGGCTGATCCACCAGAGGCGACGCGGTGACAGGGGACGTAGCCTCTGCAACCACTGGAGGCACGGGCCAGGGTTGCGCTGGCCCCACAATGTTGTTCGCCGGAGTAGACGTTGAGGGAAGGGGCTCCCGCACCGAGACTGCAGCAACAATCGATGGCGGGTGGTCAGCGGAGGAGGGTTCCTCACAGTTGTGGGGCAAGTCCTCGCCACTGGTGCTGGAGTTTGACATCAAAGGAGAGCCGAGCCGCTGACGGTGAAGCCAGCTCATGAGTACCCTTAGTGCCATCCCATCGCGGGGGTTAACAGTGCTCACCGGGAAGATGACTATGAGGCTCGCATGATCATGTCCATCTGCCGCCACATGGCGATAGGATGCCCTCAACATGATGCCACGACGAGCAAAAGGATGCAGGTGGGCAGGGAGGGGACCTTGCTATTGACACTGCACTGCTCAGTCAAGAAAGCAGCAAAAAGTTCGTGCTCCGCGATGAAGAGAGAGATCAAGAGGGTAGAGGAAGCGGAGGAAGTCGTGGTGATGCAGGTAGAAACTATGGACCAAGAACGAAAGAAGATTGGGCTGGGTGCGTTCTGGGTGAGTGGGCTCCATGGTCTAATGGAGAAAACAACGGAAAGCCGCCGGTCGGCCATCCGTGGAGAAATCCAGCGGGTACAAGCACCGCAACCCTTCCAAGTACTCCTCCCATTCATCCCGCAACCGCTGTACTGCGCTGCTGAGGAATGCGCGGGCTACGTCATGGAGCAACTGCTGTTGTCGCCGTTGCTCGCGTTCCTCGATAAGTTGCCTTGCACAATCAACCAACGTGCAAAGGGTGCGGTATTGCTGCGCGACATCCTCACGCAGAGCCAGAACGCTTTCTCGCTGCTGCAACATATCTCGTAACCGAGCACCATTGGCCGCCCAGTCTGCCTCACACTCGGTGCGCAGCTGTTGTATGTTTGCCATCTGTGCGTCAAGCTGCTGCAGTTCTGGCGTCAGGCGGGCTATCTCTGCCCGTGCTGTCCGGAGGTTTCTGCCCAATTCCGCCCGCTGGTCCATAAGTTGCTGTTCTTCCACCTCGGATGGTTCGTCACCTTGATCTGCAGCTTTATTCCATGCTTCTTGTAGGTGTCGCACTTCCTGAAGCCTTGTCTGGATGTCTACCCCCTGGGCTTCGTGGTTCTGGAGATGCTGCTACAGGTTCGCGCGAGCGGACTCACAGGCGGCAAGGGAGTTCCGGACGTTGGCCAAGTTGTTGGCAGAACTGCGCACATGCTCCTCGTACACCGTCACCAATGCTCGGTGTTGTTCCCAAAGTCTTTCCACTGTGCCTGCCCAAGCTCGATTCCGGGTGATGCTGGAGGCAAATGTCTGCCACAGCATGTCGTTGCTGTGGGGGTCAGGCATGTCTGGGGAGGGTGGTGGCGCTGGGCATGGATTATCCATGCGCAGGGCATGGAGCACATCATCTGCCTCAGCCATGGTGAGAAACGCCGCCAGTGCACTGGCCTCGAACCCAGATGTTGCGGCAGCTTCAGCCACACATTCAGCAAGACGGTACTCATAGCGTGCCCAATCGGTCTGATCCATGTCTAGCATGAGGCCAGTGATGTTGTCTTGCCGTTGTTCTCCAGTTGTGGTCGTGGGATCAATGTTGTTGTTCGAAGGGATGGGACTTGAAGTGTTCTCTTGCCGTTGTTCTCTAGTTGTGGTCGCGGGATCCTCGTTGCTGTTCAAAAGGATGAGAGCTGATGATGTTCTTGGTGGTGACTATCGGTTGCGTAACTGATGTGAAGTGTGGGAATAGAGACTTGAGGGCCACTGTTGGGAGCTGCGGGACATCGTCCTAGCAGTCCAAGGTGGTCGGGTTGGCTGGGCGTGCTGCCTTGGCCGTTGGAGGGCAAGAGGCATGTCGGGCTCCGGATCATGCCATCGCGTGGAGTGCCCACCGCTGATTTCTCCCGGTTGCGTGGATATGCGGCCGTGTGAAGGGACGTTGTCCCCCGAAGTTCCCGCCGATGCCTGCATGTGTCGGGTGATGCGGACCTGCGATTCCCTCGGGTACAGTGCATGATCCTCCGGAGAGTCGCTGCTGTCCGTAGAAGATGTCGGTGCGTCAGCGACGACCTTCATGAAGCAGGCCGTGGTGGATTGATCGTCCGCATGCCCGAGGTGGCCGGTGGGGGGCGCCTGCCTTGTCAGCACCCGCGCGTGTTGCTGATGTGGCACTTCCATCGCTTCGAATGTAAGTGAAACATATGATGGTGCCCCGTCATTGTCGTGTAGCGTCATGAATTTCTCCCCGAGCAAGATTATCGCGTCGCACGGCATCAACCAATCGTTTGCGAGGAGGACATCATACGTGGATGTCTTGCACACCTGCGCCGGCAAGCTCCGGTGAATGTTTCCGACCTGAAGGGGAAATAAGTCAATCTGTCCCTCGGACCGGGTAATCTCGCCTCCTGCGGTTCCGAAGCGGAGATCAACAGATCGGATGAGGTTCGACCAATTAAACCGCCGGACGATGCGCATGGCAATGGTGGTATGCGCTGCCCCAGTGTCTACAACGGCGACGAATTTGACACTGGCGATCCAGACGAGGCATGAGATGACCGTACAAGTGAATTCCGGCGATGGTTGGCGACATAGGGTCACGGGTCGCCAGGCAAGGCCCCCGGTGTCGATAATTCGGCGAATGATCCGTCGAGTTCCATCGACATGCTCCCTCATCATGCGGTGACCTGGCGATTCGAGCCAACAGTTCACCCTCCATCCTGATGGGGCCAGCGCAATGTTGATTTCCCAAAAGAAAGTTTCAAGTTGTGTAATTTGCTCCGGCAAATGAGTCAGGACGTCCACCCAGGGTAACGTAAGGTGTGTCCGGTCAAAGAACTGCCGGATGGCACTTGCTCCTGCTTGGCTCGTTGGTCTTTGTGGTGTTGGAGGCTCGTCCGGCTCTGTGTGCGGCGCAACTGCAGGGGCAGAGTCGCGTCGCGCTTGGCAAAGCCAATCTCCGTATTCTTTGTGTGTCCACCCTGGCGCATCCTTGAAGAGGTCAGTTCGTCGGCGGACGTTGATGTGTCCGATGTTTGCGTCGTGCTGAGGAAAACCCTCGAGAGGATATGCCCAGCTGTATTCCTCAGGAGTGAGATCTCGTGCCTGGCCCAGGATCAGCAGTTCTGTTGAAGGGGACTCGTCAAGAGGTGGTTCATCATCACATGTCGTCGTTGGGGGCTCATCAGGAGGTAGTCTACCGCCGTATGCCGTCGTGTTGGTGGAGCTGCGATCTTTCCATCCTTCTCTTGGAAATCGGCTGAGAGCGTCGGCGTTGCGGTTTGCAAATGCCGGCTGATACTTGATTGTGAGATTGTATCCTTGAAGAAGTAAGGCCCATTTGCCAAGGATGCCCTCATGATTTTGCGTTGTAAGCAACCATTGGAGGGCCTGATGATCAGTGAGGATGGTGAAGGGTTTCCCATTCTTCACATAGTCCCGGTAGAATTGAATGGCCCACAAGACCGCCAGGCATTCTCCCTTCACAGGAGGATATTTAGCCTCAGTGTCATTGAGCGCGCGGCTACCAACAGACCACTCTCATTGTGCCGTCGTCCCCGCGCTGAGACAAGATGGCCCCGATGCCTTCCTGTGAGAAGTCTGTTGTGATGACGAATGGTAGGTTGAAGTTTGGGAACTCCAGCATTGGAGCCGTAATGAGGCGGTGCCTGATTTCCACCCATGCGAGCTGACAGGCCTCCGTCCATTCAAAGGGTTCATCTTGGTGAGTAAGGCGTTGTAAAGGACAAACAATTTTTGCGTGGTCACGGACGAACTTGCGGTAGAAGCTGACAAAGCCCAAGAAGATCTTGACCTGAGATGATGTAATTGGGCGTTTTCATTCACGGACAGCTGCAATCTTGGCTGGGTCTGTGGATATCCCTTGGGCACTGATGATGAACCCTAGGAACTCCATGCTTTCCGCCCCGATGACGCACTTGGCGGCTTTCAGGCGAAGATTCACCGAGCGTAGGGCTGAAAACACGGCATCCAACAAAGCCATCAGCTCTTGGAAGCTAAACGCAACGACCATGACGTCGTCCACGTAACAGCAGGCGTTAGGAACGTCTCGTAGCACTTGGTCCATTACGCGTTGAAACGTAGCACTGGCATTGCGCAACCCAAAGAGCATGCGGGTAAAGGCATAAAGCCCGTCTGGGGTGATGAAGGCTGTTTTCAACATTGAATTGCGGTCCATAGGAATGGTGTGGAAAGCAGATTTGACATCAAGTTTAGCAAACCAACTCTTTCCGCGTTGTTGCTCTTGGATGTCAACAATGAGTGGCATGGGATAAGCATCCTCAATGGTGATCTTGTTGAGGTCACGGAAGTTGACACAAAACCGTTTCGTGCCGTCCGGTTTCCCCACGATCACCAGATTGGAGCGCCAAGGGCTTTCCACTTCCACAATCACGCCTTGCTCCTTGAGTTCATGCAGGCCTTCATTGTTGACATATTTCTGGTCCTGGAGAAGGCAACGAGCCTTCTGTTTATGCGCAGGTGCATCTCCTGTGTTGATGACGTGTACCGTGTCGACTGCTCCGATCTCTGTTGACTTGCCTGCGAATACTTCTTCATGATATGTAAGGAGCTCCTTGACTTCTTGCCGCTGTTCTTCTGTCAAACGTTCATGGAGCATGTGATCCCATCGTTGGGAATGTGGGACCGTGGATGGTGGCGGCTCCTCATCCCCCACCAGACCGGCCCCGAGATCAGGATTAGGATCCCAATAATCATAAATTTGCAGGTTAAAATTGCGAGAACCACCTGGTGTGATAGTGAGGGCCTTGGATTGACGCGGAGGTGGCTCGTCATCAAGGCGAAGCCAGCCGACGTCGCTCATTGGCTCCTCGTCTGAATCTTCAGAGTCAGTATCTTTATAGAGAGCAGTGTCGTTGTCGCTTACAAGCATCTTTCCTTTTCGCTCCGCCTCCCTGACAAGATCCTCTGGGATCACTGGTCGTGTGATCATTGGCTCAAGCGGTCGATTCAACGTCTGTGGAGGTCCGGAATGAGCGGGATAGGTGGGTGCCGGGATGATGTCATTGGAGCATCTGTTTACTGCGCCGAGGGACAGCCATTTGGGGCTGTCCATCGACGGCATGGGTATTCTGCCTATGGGGATCTGTCCGTTGGAGCAGCATGTGCTCGTATAGAGCCTGATGGGAGAGGTGCTGAGGTGGGAGTTAGTGTCTCTGCCCTCTCGGCACATGGCGGGGCAGCGGGGAATGCACCATGCTCAGGGTACGCCAAGATGGAATTCATGGCAGCGTAATCCTCGGCGGAGGCTTCTTCCAATGAAAAGGGATGACCTGACTGGGTAGGCATTGACGTCCTCGGCCCCACAATCAGGGCTGCGCATGTGGTACATCCTGCCGAGGTCAGTTGCATGACTCCGTTAGCGTAGAACAGGCCTGCTTGTCGAGGGATGAGGTAGTCGGTTCCCAACAAGACGTCGTAGGTGCGGGCCACCGTTACCTGCATGCGTACGACCTCGTGGATGAGGCCCACTTGCAGGAGAAGGTTGTCCACGACACCATGTCCTGCATCCAACCCGCCGGATGCATTTGTAAACATCTTTGATGTCAGTTGAATCCTGTGTTGCCAACCAACTGCTTGCAGGACCTGGAGCGTCACCGTGGTGTGAGTGGCACCCAGGTCAATGATTGCTAGGAACGTTTTGCCGCAAATCCACACGAAGCAGCTGACCACCTCATGGTGGGGAGCCTGTGTCTTAGGTGGTGCAAGAGGCATGGGTCGCCATCCCCAAGTGTCGGGTTCCGCTTGGACGGCTACCTTGCTGAGTCGATCATGCGGGGCTTGGGTGCAACTGAGGCAAATGCCAGCCGGGCGAAGCTTCTCAGCATATTCCTCCAAGATGGTTGCGAAGTCCGGGAGATGGGTGGGATTTTTCTGTAAGTACTCCCCCAGGAATATCTCCTGGAAAGGACGATGGAAGGAGTTTTTAGCACCTGCCTTGAGCTCGTTGCGTGTCGAGGGTGCAAAGGTCACCTTTTGGCGACGCGGAGGTGTGGGAGCCCTCGGGGGGCGCACGCGTGATACGGCTGGGGGTTTGGGAGACATCGCCGAAATCTGATTTGGTAGGCGGGTGGAGCGCACTCCGACACATGTCTGTAGGTCTTCCTTAGCCCGTTCTTGTTGTTCCTTGTATTGGCGCATGCGCTCGTACATCTCCGCGATTGACCATCCTTCCACGCCTTGTACTTGAGCCACCGTGACCAGTTCCTGTTCCGCAGCCGTTGGAGGGGTTTCTGTGGTCTGCTCCTCAGAGCGGGGAAGATCCAGCTTCACATTCCACGCAGGCGTATCTGAAGCAGAAGGTTGGGAGGTTGCTGGTGTTTCTCCTGTTTCCCTGTGCTGCGCATACGCCTTCCATTGCGCTGGTCCATTGCCCGCTGGACAAGAGGGACGGGAAGTGACGTTGGGACCGACTGCCTGTCGACCAACTGCAGGTCCTGGTCCTGTTGGTCCGCGTCCTTGGTACTGTTGTCCCCTGGACTGCATACTGGGCACCGGGGCGGGGTTGGGACATTCCCTACGCCGGTGGGTGAATTCTCCACACCCATAACAACTCCCGGGTGGGAAATTGTGGGGGTTCATTGGGTTGGGTACTGAAGCTCCCGCTGGCATGCGGATGGTTGGAGCCACATGCTCTTTTGGGGCTGATTGCTCTCGAGCCGCTCGCCGCTTTATCTCCCTTTGCTGGTGTTCTGCCTCCTCCTTCAGCGCGTCCAATGTACTGAATTGTCTCAGGTCCAAAGTGTTGGCAATGACTGGGATCAGAGAATCGCAATAATATTCCTTGATCATGCGTAAGGGTATGTCGATGCAGCGCGTCGAAATCTTAGTGAACTTGTCGTTGTGTAGCTTGATGTTCTCCCCCGCCTTCATACGGATAGTGCGAATCTGGAGCTCTGCTTCTTCGAGGCTCATTGGGTCGAATCTCTTGGTCATTCTTTTCGCCAGGTCGTCAAATTCCGTGAATGGATGTTCTCTATGTTCTGCAGTGAATCACTCCAATGCTTTCCCGTGCAACGCGAGATGTACCGTTGGGACGATGTAGTCTGGAGATAGTAGTCCATAGTCGAGGCAGGTGCCCAACTTAGACAGCCACATAGCGGGATCCTCCTCTGGTTCACCCTTGAAGACGTCAAGCTTTGGGAGTGTGTAAGGAGCCTTCGCCGCTGGATGTGAAGCCAGTTCCTGTGGAGGCAACACCTGCACTTGTGCCCGTGACTGGGTCCCCAGGTGAGGTCGATGTACTTGCGCCAGGCCAACTCCTCTGGTACCAGCCGATGAAGCGGTTCCCCCTCCCCTCAGTCGAACACGTCCTGCCTCGGTTCCTCCCAGTCCAGAACTCCCCGTTTGCTGTCTTGTTGAACTCGCCTGTACTTGCACGGCATACTGCTGGCCTCCGTGAGCCACCGATCCTTGCCCGGGTCCAGTTATATCCCGCGTTGCTCGTGATTTCTGCTGGAGTCTCCCTGTTATGGGAGTGGCTGATGCTCTGCTCGTTTGAAGATGAGATTCTTGCTTTTTGGATTGGACAGGTTGCATCGTATACTTGCTTGGCGCAGCCCCCGTTGGGATGCATGCCTCCCCCAAGGTCCGCATTTGCCTGGTGACTCCAGCCGTGGATGAAGGATTGGTGCTTCCTTGAGCTGGGGCTTCCCTGCAGCGCAATGCTGTGAAAGAAAAGGATGCCTTGTTCACCTGCTGGTGGTGTGAGGACTGCTGCCCAGCACCTGCATGTCGTGAGGTCATAAGGGATGGGCCCTCCCATCTGGTTTCCCTTGCTCGCTGCTCCATAACGTCTGGGCGCTTCTGCACACGTGGGGGATATACACCGCTGTCCGAGGTCGGGCGTCAAGGGTGAGCGACTGGATGGGAGGGGACTGCCCGAGGACGGAAAGTCACAGGCTGATGTAGGGAGTGCAAAGCCTGCATTGAGGGGTGATCCAGCGACACCTCTTCTTCATCTGCCTGGTCATCCTGGGCGCCGTTAGGGTCTGCACATTCCCCGTCATAGGTCACAGAGGGTGCGGGTGAAGACATCCTTGGGGTTGAGAATTCAAGGCGCCGCGGTGCATGGTGTTCCTGGGTCATGTCCACTGCCTCATAGACAGTTCGCCCATCAGGAGTGGTGACCTCATGGAGCAGGACGGGCCCCTCGTCTGCTACAAATTCCTGTTCATCATCGGGTCCGCAGTCTTCCATTTTCTCAAACTCACGTTCCCCATCTTGGTTGTGCACGTTGTCCTCCTCCGGTTCTTCTGGCGTCACGGCTGCCAACTGAGCCTGTCTGATAGCTTTCCATTCTTGGAGTTCCTCGAGACGTTGCAGGTGGAACTCTTCTTCTTCTTCAGGATTCATCTCATTCTCCTCGTTGTATAGTAGTGGGGACCAATCATCCAACGGATCCCATTTAAACTTGGGGTCCAGCCCTGGAGGATCTTCTGGGCTTCCCTCGTAGCGGTGGGCGGTGGGTGTCCGCCTCATCCTGTCTTCTCGGGGACACAGGGTTGGGCAGGATTCGTCCTTGTGTCGCCGATGGTACGATCAAATGATCCACTGGCTCCGTCTTCTTGTTCTTGCGCCTCGTGAGATGGCAGGAGGTCACCCCCTGCGGTCAGGAGGATCATCGAGGTTGGTTCGTCCGTGCCTCCTTACACTCGGTTGGAGACGCGACGACTCCCTCCCCGAATGATCGCGCTTCGAAGCGTAGACTGATTTTAAGGCACCCGCCACACTTGTCACGGAAAACAAGTGAGTCCACGCTTACCGCACCATTAACACTGTTATACCCTTTTCCCTCATCGGCCGGAATTGGGTCTGACAGCAAGCAGGGTTTAGCTTTCAGTCATGGTTCACATTGCGCTATTCATTTCACGTTCCACGTTGCTCTTTTCCTGACTTCCTTCCCGCGTATTCTCACTCTCACTTTACTCGACGAGTTATCCACCGTATGGTACGGGAAATAGGTCACACATGTCCCTGATCCTAGCAAGTCACCAACGACCAGTTCAACTCTGCGACTATACTAGTTCCGTTCACTAGCGTTCCACCATCGGTGAGCAATCATCCGCCGTATGACACCAATTCTGCTAACACATTCCCTCCTGATGTTATACACAGGGTAAGCTGAACATCACCGTGGTTATTCTGACCACATTCCTTCTCACCATTTCACCACTGACGGCCAATCATTCACCGGATGAGGTGACATCCATCATACTATCCTACTGACGAAAACAAAGCAATGTGAACAATCAAACTTGGTTGCTTTTAGTCCATGAACACTCACACATACAACATCCCTCCACTAGACATGCAATCCCTCCTCTATATGTCACCCAACAGCATGCGCAGACCGTAGGCCTCCTGAGTCGACGGATCTTCGGTCGGAGCTGGTTCCTGCAAGAACACAGTGCGGTTCACGCCGCCTTGCTCGCTCGTCCGCGGGGCGGCGCGACGCAACTCCAGTGGTCCGTCCGTGCGTTGTCCTGCATGAGAGCTGGCGCGCGTCAGGTCGTGCTCCTGCAGACGGAAGAGTTCTTGTTGATACCGCTGGTAGGCCCGGAACGCCTCGGCCCGTTCTTCAGCAGCTTCTGCGGCGCATCGTCTGACGTCACGGGCCACCTCCTGCTAACTCTCCACAGGATGGGGTTCGTCGTCATGGGGAAGTCTCCGGAGCCACGGTTGCCAGAACTGCTCCAGGACCGCACCAGCGGGATGGTGCGACCATTGCATCACTCCCAGGACTGACCGCGCACCCAGCCGATGAGGTACATTGCAGCAGCTGCAGAGGGCGTAGAAGGTCACCGGCGAGTCTCGGGCGGCTCTGCTTGAGCTGGGCGGCTGGAGCTCCAGCGGGAATTCAGGACCAACCCATGACACCCACACACACGCACTCACATACACGCACACGCACTCACATGCACTCACACGCACTCACACACACTCACACACACTCTGTCTACTCTAACTTCTCTACTCTAGCTTGTCGCGAGACGGGACACGGGTCCCGCTCAACGATCTGGATTTGACTGAGGGGCAGCAATCTCTCAGTCGTGTTGGTGGCTGCTAGACTCGTCTCCTACACCGGGATCGGGTCAGGAGTTGGTCGTGGAGCACTCGATTGAGCGCCACTGGCATCGGGTCCAAGCGTCTCAGCGGTCTTCAGCGTCGGCAGTCAGTCGGTCATTTGTTCAACAGACAGCAGCCAAATCTCCTCCTGTTCTTCTTCTCTTATCCTTCCTTCGTGTGATGTTTCCCAGACCCCCCCCCCCCTCCTGCTGGCTGGCCCCTTTTGCGGCTTGCACATCAAAACACCCTTGGATAAGGCGTCTCGGGTTCCGCTCCTCTCTTCGAGGTTCGGTACGCGGCCCCGCTACCATCAAGCCAGCCTCGGGCCGCTTTCCTTTCCTCTCAGCAGGTCTGGTCGGGTTCCGGTGTCCGCCGCAATATCTTCCTTCGCGTCCCGTCTCCCCGGAGTCGAACTTCTCCTTTCGTATTTTCTTTTCCTTGGTCGATGGTCATCGGATCATCCATCGACCGCTTTCTCGGATCCTGACCCCAGGCCTTCTTTGCTTCCCCCCTTTTCCGGTGGATGAACGAAACATCGTTCACAACAGGTTGCGGAGTGGTGTGAACAGGTTGCTGAGTGGTGCGAACTGGTTGCGGGGTGGTGCGAACTGGTTGCGGGGTGGTGCGAACTGGTTGCAAAGTGGTGTTAAGTGGTTGCAGAGTGGTGCAATCTAGTTGCGGAGTGGTGCAAACTGGTTGTGCAGTGGTGCGAACTGGTCGCGGAGTGGTGCGAACTGGTTGCGGAGTGGTGCGAACTGGTTGCGAAGTGGTGGGAACTGGTTGCGGAGTGGTGCGAACTGGTTGCGGAGTGGAATGCACTGGCTGCGGAGTGGTATGAACTGGTTGCGGAGTGATGGGAACTGGTTACGGAGTGGTGCGAACTGGTTGC
>SZWC01012680.1:24869-40612 GCA_023375785.1 Penium margaritaceum | reverse complement strand
AGTGGTGCAAACTGGTTGCGGAGTGGTGCAAACTGGTTGCGGAGTGGTGCGAACTGATTGTGGTGTGATGCAAACTGGTTGCGGAGTGGTGCGAACTGGTTGCGGAGTGGTGCAAACTGGTTGTGGAGTGGTGCAAACGGGTGACGGAGTCGTGGGAACTGGTTGTGGAGTGGTGCGAACTGATTGCCGGGTGGTGTGAACTGGTTGCGGTGTGGTGCGAACTGGTTGCGAAGTGGTTCAAACTGGTTGGGGAGTGGTGCGAACTGGTTGCGGAGTGGTATGAACTGGTTGGAGAGTAGTGCGAATACGTTACGGAGTAGTGCGAACAGGTTGCGGAGTGGTGCGAACTGGTTGCGGAGTGGTGCGAACTGGTTGCAGAGCTGTGCGAACTGGTTGCGGAGTGGTGTGAACTGGTTGTGGTGTGTTGCGATCTGGTTGTGGAGTGGTGGGAAGTGATTGCGGAGTTGTGTGAAGTGGTTGCGGAAAGCTGCGAACCGGTTGCGGAGTGGTGCAAACTGGTTGCGGAGTGGTGTCAACTGGTTGCACAGTGGTGCGAACTGGTTGTACAGTGGTGCGAACTGGTTGCGGAGTAATGCGAAATGGTTGCGGAGTGGTGTGAAGTGGTTGTGGAGTGGTGGGAAGTGGTTGCGGAGTGGTGTATAGTGTTTGAGTGGTGCGAAGTGGTTGCGATGTGGTGGAAAGTGGTTGCGGAGTGGTGTATAGTGTTTGAGTGGTGCGAAGTGGTTGCGATGTGGTGGAAAGTGGTTGCGGAGTGGTGCGAACTGGTTGCGGAGTGGTGCGAACTGGTTGCGGAGTGGTGTGAACTAGCTGCGGAGTGGTGCGAATTGGTTGCGGAGTGGTGCGGACTGGTTTCTGCTTGGTGCCATCTGGTTGCAGAGTGCTAAGAACTGGTTGAGGTGTGGTGCGAACTGGTTGCAGAGTGGTGTGAACTGGTTGCGGAGTGGTGCAAACTGGTTGCGGAGTGGTGCGAACTGATTGCGGAGTGGTGCAAACTGGCAGCGGAGTGGCTCAAACTGGTTGTGGAGTGGTGAGAACTGGTTGCGGAGTGGGCGAACTGGTTGGGGAGTGGTGCGAACAGGTTGCAGAGTGTTGCGAAATGGTTGCGGAGTGGTGCGAACTGGTTGCAGACTTGTGCGAACTGGTTGCGGAGTGGTGCGAATTGGTTGCGGAGTGGTGGGAACAGGTTGCGGAGTGGTTCCAACTTGTTGCGGAGTGGTGCGAACTAGTTGTGGAGTAGTGCGTACTAGTTACGGAGTGCTGCCAACTGGTTGCGGAGTGGTGCAAAGTGGTTGTGGAGTGGTGCAAACGCGATGCGGAGTGGTGCAAACTGGTTGCGGAGTGATGCGAACTGGTTGCGGGGTGGTACAAACTGGTTGCAGAGTGGACCGAACTGGTTGCGGAATGGTGGAAACTGGGTACGAAGTGGTGCGAAGTAGTTGTGGAGTGGTGCGAACTTGTTGCGGATTAGTGCGAACAGGTTATGGAGTGGTGTGAACTGGTTGCGGAGTGGTGGAAACTGGCTGCGCAGTGGTGCGAACTGGTTGCAGAGTGGAGCGAACTGGTTGCGGAGTGGTGCGAACTGGTTGCGGAGTGGTGCGAACTGGTTGCGGAGTGGTGCAAACTGATTGCGGAGTGGTGCGAACTGGTTGCGGAGTGGTGCGAAGTGGTTGCGGAGTGGTGTGAAGTGGTTTTGGAGTGGTGCGAAGTCGTTGCGGAGTGGTACAAAGTGGTTGCGGACTGGTGCGCACTGGTCGCGGAGTGGCCGAAGCCGAACCGGTTGCGGACAGGTGCGAACTGGTTGCAGATTGCGGCGAACTGGCGCTGAGTGGTGCGAACTGGTTGCGGAGTGGTGCGAACTGGTTGCGGAGTGATGCGAACTGGTTGCGGTGTGGTGCGAAATGGTTGCAGAGTGGTGCGAACTGGTTGCGGAGAGGTGCGAACTGGTTGCGCAGTGGTGCGAACTGGTTCCAGAGCGGTGCGAACTTGTTGCGGAGCGGTGCGAACTGGTTGCGCAGTGGTGCGAACTGGTTCCAGAGCGGTGCGAACTTGTTGCGGAGCGGTGCGAACTGGTTGCGCAGTGGTGCGAACTGGTTCCAGAGCGGTGCGAACTTGTTGCGGAGCGGTGCGAACTGGTTGCGCAGTGGTGCGAACTGGTTCCAGAGCGGTGCGAACTTGTTGCGGAGCGGTGCGAACTGGTTGCGCAGTGGTGCGAACTGGTTCCAGAGCGGTGCGAACTTGTTGCGGAGCGGTGCGAACTGGTTGCGCAGTGGTGCGAACTGGTTCCAGAGCGGTGCGAACTTGTTGCGGAGCGGTGCGAACTGGTTGCGCAGTGGTGCGAACTGGTTCCAGAGCGGTGCGAACTTGTTGCGGAGCGGTGCGAACTGGTTGCGCAGTGGTGCGAACTGGTTCCAGAGCGGTGCGAACTTGTTGCGGAGCGGTGCGAACTGGTTGCGCAGTGGTGCGAACTGGTTCCAGAGCGGTGCGAACTTGTTGCGGAGCGGTGCGAACTGGTTGCGCAGTGGTGCGAACTGGTTCCAGAGCGGTGCGAACTTGTTGCGGAGCGGTGCGAACTGGTTGCGCAGTGGTGCGAACTGGTTCCAGAGCGGTGCGAACTTGTTGCGGAGCGGTGCGAACTGGTTGCGCAGTGGTGCGAACTGGTTCCAGAGCGGTGCGAACTTGTTGCGGAGCGGTGCGAACTGGTTGCGCAGTGGTGCGAACTGGTTCCAGAGCGGTGCGAACTTGTTGCGGAGCGGTGCGAACTGGTTGCGCAGTGGTGCGAACTGGTTCCAGAGCGGTGCGAACTTGTTGCGGAGCGGTGCGAACTGGTTGCGCAGTGGTGCGAACTGGTTCCAGAGCGGTGCGAACTTGTTGCGGAGCGGTGCGAACTGGTTGCGCAGTGGTGCGAACTGGTTCCAGAGCGGTGCGAACTTGTTGCGGAGCGGTGCGAACTGGTTGCGCAGTGGTGCGAACTGGTTCCAGAGCGGTGCGAACTTGTTGCGGAGCGGTGCGAACTGGTTGCGCAGTGGTGCGAACTGGTTCCAGAGCGGTGCGAACTTGTTGCGGAGCGGTGCGAACTGGTTGCGCAGTGGTGCGAACTGGTTCCAGAGCGGTGCGAACTTGTTGCGGAGCGGTGCGAACTGGTTGCGCAGTGGTGCGAACTGGTTCCAGAGCGGTGCGAACTTGTTGCGGAGCGGTGCGAACTGGTTGCGCAGTGGTGCGAACTGGTTCCAGAGCGGTGCGAACTTGTTGCGGAGCGGTGCGAACTGGTTGCGCAGTGGTGCGAACTGGTTCCAGAGCGGTGCGAACTTGTTGCGGAGCGGTGCGAACTGGTTGCGCAGTGGTGCGAACTGGTTCCAGAGCGGTGCGAACTTGTTGCGGAGCGGTGCGAACTGGTTGCGCAGTGGTGCGAACTGGTTCCAGAGCGGTGCGAACTTGTTGCGGAGCGGTGCGAACTGGTTGCGCAGTGGTGCGAACTGGTTCCAGAGCGGTGCGAACTTGTTGCGGAGCGGTGCGAACTGGTTGCGCAGTGGTGCGAACTGGTTCCAGAGCGGTGCGAACTTGTTGCGGAGCGGTGCGAACTGGTTGCGCAGTGGTGCGAACTGGTTCCAGAGCGGTGCGAACTTGTTGCGGAGCGGTGCGAACTGGTTGCGCAGTGGTGCGAACTGGTTCCAGAGCGGTGCGAACTTGTTGCGGAGCGGTGCGAACTGGTTGCGCAGTGGTGCGAACTGGTTCCAGAGCGGTGCGAACTTGTTGCGGAGCGGTGCGAACTGGTTGCGCAGTGGTGCGAACTGGTTCCAGAGCGGTGCGAACTTGTTGCGGAGCGGTGCGAACTGGTTGCGCAGTGGTGCGAACTGGTTCCAGAGCGGTGCGAACTTGTTGCGGAGCGGTGCGAACTGGTTGCGCAGTGGTGCGAACTGGTTCCAGAGCGGTGCGAACTTGTTGCGGAGCGGTGCGAACTGGTTGCGCAGTGGTGCGAACTGGTTCCAGAGCGGTGCGAACTTGTTGCGGAGCGGTGCGAACTGGTTGCGCAGTGGTGCGAACTGGTTCCAGAGCGGTGCGAACTTGTTGCGGAGCGGTGCGAACTGGTTGCGCAGTGGTGCGAACTGGTTCCAGAGCGGTGCGAACTTGTTGCGGAGCGGTGCGAACTGGTTGCGCAGTGGTGCGAACTGGTTCCAGAGCGGTGCGAACTTGTTGCGGAGCGGTGCGAACTGGTTGCGCAGTGGTGCGAACTGGTTCCAGAGCGGTGCGAACTTGTTGCGGAGCGGTGCGAACTGGTTGCGCAGTGGTGCGAACTGGTTCCAGAGCGGTGCGAACTTGTTGCGGAGCGGTGCGAACTGGTTGCGCAGTGGTGCGAACTGGTTCCAGAGCGGTGCGAACTTGTTGCGGAGCGGTGCGAACTGGTTGCGCAGTGGTGCGAACTGGTTCCAGAGCGGTGCGAACTTGTTGCGGAGCGGTGCGAACTGGTTGCGCAGTGGTGCGAACTGGTTCCAGAGCGGTGCGAACTTGTTGCGGAGCGGTGCGAACTGGTTGCGCAGTGGTGCGAACTGGTTCCAGAGCGGTGCGAACTTGTTGCGGAGCGGTGCGAACTGGTTGCGCAGTGGTGCGAACTGGTTCCAGAGCGGTGCGAACTTGTTGCGGAGCGGTGCGAACTGGTTGCGCAGTGGTGCGAACTGGTTCCAGAGCGGTGCGAACTTGTTGCGGAGCGGTGCGAACTGGTTGCGCAGTGGTGCGAACTGGTTCCAGAGCGGTGCGAACTTGTTGCGGAGCGGTGCGAACTGGTTGCGCAGTGGTGCGAACTGGTTCCAGAGCGGTGCGAACTTGTTGCGGAGCGGTGCGAACTGGTTGCGCAGTGGTGCGAACTGGTTCCAGAGCGGTGCGAACTTGTTGCGGAGCGGTGCGAACTGGTTGCGCAGTGGTGCGAACTGGTTCCAGAGCGGTGCGAACTTGTTGCGGAGCGGTGCGAACTGGTTGCGCAGTGGTGCGAACTGGTTCCAGAGCGGTGCGAACTTGTTGCGGAGCGGTGCGAACTGGTTGCGCAGTGGTGCGAACTGGTTCCAGAGCGGTGCGAACTTGTTGCGGAGCGGTGCGAACTGGTTGCGCAGTGGTGCGAACTGGTTCCAGAGCGGTGCGAACTTGTTGCGGAGCGGTGCGAACTGGTTGCGCAGTGGTGCGAACTGGTTCCAGAGCGGTGCGAACTTGTTGCGGAGCGGTGCGAACTGGTTGCGCAGTGGTGCGAACTGGTTCCAGAGCGGTGCGAACTTGTTGCGGAGCGGTGCGAACTGGTTGCGCAGTGGTGCGAACTGGTTCCAGAGCGGTGCGAACTTGTTGCGGAGCGGTGCGAACTGGTTGCGCAGTGGTGCGAACTGGTTCCAGAGCGGTGCGAACTTGTTGCGGAGCGGTGCGAACTGGTTGCGCAGTGGTGCGAACTGGTTCCAGAGCGGTGCGAACTTGTTGCGGAGCGGTGCGAACTGGTTGCGCAGTGGTGCGAACTGGTTCCAGAGCGGTGCGAACTTGTTGCGGAGCGGTGCGAACTGGTTGCGCAGTGGTGCGAACTGGTTCCAGAGCGGTGCGAACTTGTTGCGGAGCGGTGCGAACTGGTTGCGCAGTGGTGCGAACTGGTTCCAGAGCGGTGCGAACTTGTTGCGGAGCGGTGCGAACTGGTTGCGCAGTGGTGCGAACTGGTTCCAGAGCGGTGCGAACTTGTTGCGGAGCGGTGCGAACTGGTTGCGCAGTGGTGCGAACTGGTTCCAGAGCGGTGCGAACTTGTTGCGGAGCGGTGCGAACTGGTTGCGCAGTGGTGCGAACTGGTTCCAGAGCGGTGCGAACTTGTTGCGGAGCGGTGCGAACTGGTTGCGCAGTGGTGCGAACTGGTTCCAGAGCGGTGCGAACTTGTTGCGGAGCGGTGCGAACTGGTTGCGCAGTGGTGCGAACTGGTTCCAGAGCGGTGCGAACTTGTTGCGGAGCGGTGCGAACTGGTTGCGCAGTGGTGCGAACTGGTTCCAGAGCGGTGCGAACTTGTTGCGGAGCGGTGCGAACTGGTTGCGCAGTGGTGCGAACTGGTTCCAGAGCGGTGCGAACTTGTTGCGGAGCGGTGCGAACTGGTTGCGCAGTGGTGCGAACTGGTTCCAGAGCGGTGCGAACTTGTTGCGGAGCGGTGCGAACTGGTTGCGCAGTGGTGCGAACTGGTTCCAGAGCGGTGCGAACTTGTTGCGGAGCGGTGCGAACTGGTTGCGCAGTGGTGCGAACTGGTTCCAGAGCGGTGCGAACTTGTTGCGGAGCGGTGCGAACTGGTTGCGCAGTGGTGCGAACTGGTTACAGAGTGGTGCGCACTAGTTGCGGAGTGGTGCGAAGTGGTTGCGGAGTGGTGCGAAGTGGTTGCGGACTGGTGCGAAATGGTTGCGGAGTGGTGCGAAGTGGTTGCGGGGTGGTGCGAAGTGGTTGCGAGTGATGCGTATTGGTTGCGGAGTGGTGCAAACTGGTTGTAGAGTGGTGCGACCTATTTGCGGAGTGGTGCAACAGGTTACGGTCTGCTGCGAACTGGCTGAGGAGTGGTGCAAACTGGTTGCGGAGTGGTGTGACTGGTTGCAAAGTGGTGGGAACTTGTTGCGGAGTGGTGCGAAGTGGTTGCGGAGTGGTGCGAACTGTTTGCGGAGAAGTGCAAACTGGTTACCGAGTGGTGCGAACAGGCTGCAAAGTGGTGCAAAGTGGTTGCGGAGTGGTGCAAACTGGTTGCGGAGTGGTGCGAACTGGTTGCGCAGTGGTACGAACTGGTTGCGAAGTGGTGCGAACTGGTTGCGAAGTGGTGCGAACTGGTTGCGGAGTGGTGTGAACTGGTTGCCGAGTGGTGCAAGCTGGTTGCGGAGTGGTGTGAACTGGTTGCGAACTGGTGCGAACTGGTTGCGGAGTGGTGCGAACTGGTCCTGGAGTGTTGCGAACAGGTTGCGGAGTGGTGCGAACAGGTTGCGGAACGATGCGAACAGGTTGCAAAGTGATGTGAACTGGTTGCGGAGTGGTGCGAACAGGTTGCGGAGTGGTCAAACTGGTTGTGGAGTGGTGCAACAGGTTACGGAGTGGTGCCAACTGGCTGGGGAGTGGTGCGAACTGGTTGTGGAGTGGTGCAAACTGGTTGCAAAGCGGTGGGAACTGGTTGTGGAGTGGTGCGAAGTGGTTGCGGAGTGGTGCGAACTGGTTGCGGAGTGGTGCGAACGGGTTGCCGAGTGGTGCGAACTGGTTGCGGATTGGTGCGAACGGCTTGCGGAGTGGTGCGAACAGGTTGCAAATTGGTGCAAACTCGTTGCGGAGTGGTGCAAACGTGTTGCACAGTGGTGCAAACGGGTTGGAGAGTTGTGCGAACGGGTTGCCGAATGGTGCGAACTGGTTGCGGAGTGGTGTGAACTGGTTGCGGAGTTGTGCGAACTGGTTGCGAAGTTGTGCGAACTGGTTGCGGAGTGGTGTGAACCGCTTGCGGAGTGGTGCGAACTGCTGCAAGGTGGTGGGAACTGGTTGCAAGTGTTGCGAACTGGTTGCGGAGTGGTGCGAACTGGTTGCGGAATGGTGCGAACTGGTTGCCGAGTGGTGTGAACGGGTTGCGGAGTGGTGCGAAGTGGTTGCGGAGTGGTGCGAACCGGTTGCGGAGTGGTGGGAACTGGTTGCGGAGTGGTGCGAAGTCGTTGCGGAGAGGTGCGAACTGGTTGCGGAGTGGTGTGAACTGGTTGCGGACTGGTGCGAACGGGTTGCTGAGTGGTGCGAACTGGTTGCAAAGCGGAACGAACTGGTTGCGGAGTGGTGCGAACTGGTTGCGGAGTGGTGCGAACGGATTGCCGAGTGGTGCGAACTGGTTGCGGAGTAGTGCGAAGTGGTTGCGGAGTGGTGCGAACTGGTTCCGGAGTGATGCGAACTGGTTGCGCACAGGTGCGAACTGGTTGCGGAGTGGTCAAACGGGTTGCGGAGTGGTGCGAACGAGTTGCGGAGTGGTGGGAACTGGTTGCGGGGAGGTGCGAACTGGTTGCGGAGTGGTGTGAACTGGTTGCGGAGTGGTGCAAACTGGTTGCGGAGTGGTGCGAACTGGTTGCGGAGTGGTGCGAACTGGTTGCAGAATGGTGCGAACGTGTTGCGGAGTGTTGTGAAGTGGTTGCGGGGTGGTGCGAACTGGTTGCGGAGTGGTGCAAACTGGTGCCGGAGTGGTGCAATCAGGTTGCGGAGTGGTGCGACCTGGTTGCGGAGTAGTGCAACAGGTTGCGGAGTGCTGTGAACTGTTTGCCGAGTGGTGCGAACTGGTTGCAGAGTGGTGGGAACTGGTTTCAAAGTGGTACGCTGGTTGCGGAATGGTGTGAACTGGTTGCGGAGTCATGCGAACTGGTTGTGGAGTGGTGCAAAGTGGTTGTGGAGTGGAACAAACTGCTTGCGGAGTGGTGCGAACTGGTTGCAGAGTGGTGAAAACTGGTTGTGGAGTGGTGCCAACAGATTGGGGAATTGTGCGAACAGGTTGCGGAGTGATGCAAACTGGTTCCGGAGTGGTGCGAACTGGTTGCGGAGTGGTCAAACTGGTTGCGGAGTGGTGCGAACTGGTTGCCGAGTGGTCTGAACTTGTTGCGGAGTGGTGCGAACTGGTTGCGGAGTGGTGTGAACTGGTTGCGAACTGGTGCAAACTGGACGCGGAGTGGTGCGAACTGGTTGCGGAGTGGTGCGAACTTGTCGCGCACTGGTGTGAACTGGTTGCGGAGTGGTGTGAACTGGTTGCGGACTGGTACAAATAGGTAGCGGAGTGGTGTGAACTTTATGCGAAGTGGTGCGAACTGGTTGTGGAGTGGTGCGAACTGGTTGCGGAGTGGTACCAACTGGTTGCGGAGTGGTGCGAACTGGTTGCGGAGTTGTGCAAACTGGTTGTGGAGTGGTCTGGTTGCGGAGTGGTGCAAACTGGAAGTGGAGTGATGCAAACTGGTTGTGAAGTGTTGTAAACTGGTTGCGGAGTGGTGCGAACTGGGCACAGAGTGGTGCCAACTGGTAGCGGGGTGGTGCAAATTGGTTGCACAGAGGTGCGAACTGGTTGCGGAGTGGTGCAAACTGGTTGCGGAGTGGTACAAACTGGTTGCGGAGTGGTGCGAACTGGTTACAGAGTGGTGCGAACTGGTTGCGGAGTGGTGCGAACTGGTTGCGGCGTGGTGCGAACTGGTTGCGGAGTGGTACGAACTGGTTGCGGAGTGGTGCGAACTGGTTACGGAGTGGTGCGAACTGGTCGCAGAGTGGTGCGAACTGGTCGCGGCGTGGTGCGAACTGGTTGCGGAGTGGTACGAACTGGTTGCGGAGTGGTGCGAACTGGTTACGGAGTGGTGCGAACTGGTCGCAGAGTGGTGCGAACTGGTCGCGGCGTGGTGCGAACTGGTTGCGGAGTGGTACGAACTGGTTGCGGAGTGGTGCGAACTGGTTACGGAGTGGTGCGAACTGGTCGCAGAGTGGTGCGAACTGGTCGCGGCGTGGTGCGAACTGGTTGCGGAGTGGTACGAACTGGTTGCGGAGTGGTGCGAACTGGTTACGGAGTGGTGCGAACTGGTCGCAGAGTGGTGCGAACTGGTCGCGGCGTGGTGCGAACTGGTTGCGGAGTGGTACGAACTGGTTGCGGAGTGGTGCGAACTGGTTACGGAGTGGTGCGAACTGGTCGCAGAGTGGTGCGAACTGGTCGCGGCGTGGTGCGAACTGGTTGCGGAGTGGTACGAACTGGTTGCGGAGTGGTGCGAACTGGTTACGGAGTGGTGCGAACTGGTCGCAGAGTGGTGCGAACTGGTCGCGGCGTGGTGCGAACTGGTTGCGGAGTGGTACGAACTGGTTGCGGAGTGGTGCGAACTGGTTATAGTGTGGTGCGGACCGGTTGCGGAGTGGTGCGAACTGGGTGCGGAGTGGTGCGAACTGGTTGCGGAGTGGTGGGAACTGGTTGTGCAGTGGTGCGAACTGGTTGCGGAGTGGTGCAACAGGTTGCGGAGTGGTGTGAATGGGTTGCGTAGTGGTGCGAACTGGATGCGGAGTAGTGCGAACTGGTTGCGGAGTGGTGTGAACTGGTTGCGGCGTGGTGCGAACTGGTTGCGGAGTGGTGTAAACTGCTTGCAGAGTGGTGCGAACTGGTGGCGTTGTGATGCAATCTGGTTGCGGAGTGGTGGGAACTGGTTGCCGAGAGGTGCGAAACGGTTGCGGAGTGGTGCAAATATGTTGCGGAGTGGTGCGAACTGGCTTCGGAGTGCTGAGAAGGGGTTGCGGAGTGCTCCAAACTGGTTGTGGAGTGGTGCCAACTGGTTGTGAAGTGGTGCAAACTGGTTGCGGAGTGGTGCGAACTGGTTGCCGAGTGGTGCGAACTGGCTGCTATGTGGTGCGAACTGGTTGGGAAATGGTGTGAACTGGTTGTGGAGTGGTGTGAACAGGTTGCGGAGTGGTGCGACCTGGTTGCAGAGTGGTGCGAACTGGTGTGGAGTGGTGCAAACTGGTCGTAGAGTGATGCGAACAGGTTGCGGAGTGGTGCGAACAGGTTGCGTAGTGGTGCGAACTTGTTGCGGAGTGATGTGAACTGGTTGCGGAGTGTTGTGAAGTTGTCGCGGAGTGGTGCGAACTGGTTGCAGAGTGGTGCGAACTGGTTGCTAAGTGGTGTGAACTGGTTGCAATGTGGTGCGAACTGGTTGCGGAGTGAAACCAACTGGTTGTGGAGTGGTGCGAACTGGTTGCGGAGTGGTGTGAACGTGTTGCAAAGTGGTACGAACTGGTTGCGAAGTGGTTCAAACTGGTTGCGAAGTGGTGCGAGCTGGTTGCGGAGTGGTGCAAACTGGTTGCGGAGTGGTGCAAACTTGTTTCCAACTGGTGCGAACTGGTGGCAGAGTGGTGTGAACTGGTTGTGGAGTGGTGCAAACTGGTTGCGGAGGGGTGCGAAATGGTTGCGGAGTGGTGGGAACTAGTTGTGGAGTGATGCGAACTGGTTGCGGAGTGGTCTAAACTGCTTGTGGAATTGTGCGAACTGGTGGCGTTGTGGTGAAAACGGGTAGCGGAGTGGTGGGAACTGGTTGTCCAGTGGTGTGAACTGGTTGCGGAGTGTTGCGAACTGGTTGCGGAGTGGTGCAAACTGGTTGTGGAGTGGTGCAGTCTGGTTGCGGGATGGTGCAAACTGGTTGAGGTGTGGTGCAAACGCGTTGCGGAGTGGTTCAAACTGGTTGCGGAGTTGTGCGAAATGGTTGCGGAGTGGTGCGAACTGGTTGTGGAGTGGTGGGAAATGGTTGTGCAGTGGGGCGAACTGGATGCGGAGTGGTGCGAACTGGTTGCGGAGTGGTGTGAACTGGTTGCGGAGTGGTGCGTACTGGTTGCGGAGTGGTGTAAACTGCTTCCTAAGTGGTGCGAAGTGGTGGCGTTGTGGTGCAATCTGGTTGCGGAGTGGTGGGAACTGGTTGCCGAGTGGTGCGAAATGGTTGCGGAGTGGTGCAAGTATGTTGCGTAGTGGTGCGAACTGGCGTCGGAGTGCTCTGAAGGGGTTCCGGAGTGCTGCAAACTGGTTGTGGAGTAGTGGGAACTGGTTGTGGAATGATGCGAACTGGTTGCGGAGTGGTGCGAACTGGTTGAGGAGTGGTGCGAACTGGCTGCGGAGAAGGGCGAACTGGTTGAGGAGTGGTGCGAACTGGCTGTGGAGTAGAGGGAACTGGTTGCGGAGTGGTGCGAACTGGACATGGAGTGGTACGAATTGGTTGCGTAGTGGTGCGAACTGGATGCGGAGTGGTGCGAACTGGTTGCAGAGTGGTGTGAAATGGTTGCGGAGTGGTGCGAACTGGTTGCGGAGTGGTGTAAACTGCTTGCGGAGTCGTGCGAACTGGTGGCGTTGTGGTGCAATCTGGTTGCGGAGTGCTGGGAACTGGTTGCCGAGTGGTGCGAAATGGTTGCGAAGTGGTGCAAATATGTTACGGAGTGGTGCGAACTGGCGTCGGAGTGCTGTGAAGGGGTTGCGGAGTGCTGCAAACTGGTTGTGGAGTGGTGGGAACTGGTTGCGGAGTGGTGCGAAGTGGTTGCGGAGTGGTGCGAAGTGGTTGTGAAGCGGTGCGAACTGGTTGCGGAGTGGTGCGAACTGGTTGCCGAGTGGTGTGAACTGGTTGCTATGTGGTGCGAAGTGGTTGCAAAGTGGTGCGAACTGGTTGGGGAGTGGTGTGAACTGGTTGCAGAGTGGTGCGAACTGGTGTGGAGTGGTGTGAACTGGTCGTAGAGTGATGTGAACAGGTTGCGGAGTGGTGCGAACAGGATGCGTAGTGGTGCAAACCTGTTGCGGAGTGATGCGAACTGGTTGCGGAGTGGTGCGAAGTGGTCGCGGAGTGGTGCGAAATGGTTGCAGAGTGGTGCGAACTGGTTGCGTAGTGGTGTGAACTGGTTGCAATGTGGTGCGAACTGGTTGCGGAGTGAAACGAACTGGTTGTGGAGTGGGGCGAACTGGTTGCGGAGTGGTGTGAACGTGTTGCAAAGTGGTACGAACTGGTTGCGAAGTGGTGCTAGCTAGTTACGGAGTGGTGCGAACTGGTTGCGGAGTGGTGCATACTTGTTGCCGACTGGTGCGAACTGGTTGCAGAGTGGTGTGAACTGGTTGTGGAGTGGTCCAAACTGGTTGCGGAGGGGTGCGAAATGGTTGCGGAGTGGTGGGAACTAGTTGTGGAGTGGTGCAAACTGGTTGCGGAGTGATGCGAACTGGTTGCGGAGTGGTGATAACTGGTTGCGGAGTGGTGCGAACTGGTTGCGGAGTGGTGTAAACTGCTTACGGAATGGTGCGAACTGGTGGCGTTGTGGTGAAAACGGGTTGCGGAGTGGTGGGAACTGGCTGTCGAGTGGTGCGAACTGGTTGCGGAGTGGTGCGAACTGGTTGCGGAGTGGTGCGAACTGGTTGCGGAGTGGTGCGAACTGGTTGCGGAGTGGTGCGAACTGGTTGAGGAGTGGTGCGAACTGGTTGCAGAGTAGTGCGAACTGGTTCAGAAGTGGTGCGCACTGGTTGCGGAGTGGTGCATACTTGTTGCCGATTGGTGCGAACTGGTTGCAGAGTGGTGTGAACTGGTTGTGGAGTGGTCCAAACTGGTTGCGGAGGGGTGCGAAATGGTTGTGGAGTGGTGGGAACTAGTTGTGGAGTGGTGCAAACTGGTTGCGGAGTGATGCGAACTGGTTGCGGAGTGGTGATAACTGGTTGCGGAGTGGTGCGAACTGGTTGCGGAGTGGTGTAAACTGCTTACGGAATGGTGCGAACTGGTGGCTTTGTGGTGAAAACGGGTTGCGGAGTGGTGGGAACTGGCTGTCCAGTGGTGCGAACTGGTTGCGGAGTGGTGCAAATATGTTGCGGAGTGGTGCGAACTAGCTTCGGAGTGCTGGTAACTGGTTGCGGAGTGCTGCGAGCTGGTTGCGGAGTGGTGCGAACTGGTTGCGGAGTGGTGCGAACTGGACGCGGAGCGGTACGAATTGGTTGCAGGGTGGTGCGAAGTAGTTGCGGAGTGGTGCAAACTGGTTGCGGAGTGGTAGGAACTAATTGCGGTGTTGTGCGAAGTGGTTGCGGAGTGGTGCGAACTGGACGCGGAGCGGTACGAATTGGTTGCAGGGTGGTGCGAAGTAGTTGCGGAGTGGTGCAAACTGGTTGCGGAGTGGTAGGAACTAATTGCGGTGTTGTGCGAAGTGGTTGCGGAGTGGTGCGAACTGGTTGTGGAGTTGTGCGAACTGGTTGTGGACTGGTGCGAACTGGTTGCGGAGTGGTACGAACTGGTTGCCGAGTGGTGCCAACTGGTTGCTAAGTGGTTCGAACTGGTTGCGAAGTGGTGCGAACTGCTTGCGGAGTGGTGTGAACTGGTTGCGGAGTAGTGCGAACTGGTTGCGGAGTGGTACGAACTGGTTGCGAAGTGGTGCGAACTGGTCGTGGAGTGATGCGTACAGGTTGGGGAGTGGTGTGAACAGGTTGCGGAGTGGTGCGAACGGTTTGCGGAGTGGTGCGAACTGGTTGCGGAGTGATGCGAACTGGTTGTTGAGTGGTGCGAACTGGTTGCGGAGTGGTGCGAACTGGGTGCGGAGTGGTGCGAACTGGCTGCGGAGTGGTGCGAACTGGTTGCGGAGTAGTGCGAACTGGTTGCGGAGTGGTACGAACTGGTTGCGGAGTGGTGCGAACTGGTCGTGGAGTGGTGCGAACAGGTTGCGGAGTAGTGCGAACACGTTGCGGAGTGGTGCGAACTGGTTGCCGAGTGGTGCGAACTGGTTGCGGAGTGGTGCGAATTGGTTGCGGAGTCGTGCAAACTGGTTGCGGAGTGGTGCGAACTGGTTGCAGAGTGGTGTGAACTGGTTGCGGAGTGGTGCGAACTGATATCGGAGTGGTGCAAACTAGTTGCACAGTGGTGTGAACTGGTTGCATTGTGGTGGGAACTGGTTGCGGAGAGGTGTGAACTGGTTACGCAATGGTGCTGAATGGTGGTGGACTGGTGCGAACTGGTTGCGGAGTGGTGGGAACTGGTTGCGGAGTGGTGCGAACTGGTTGCGGATTGGTGCGAACATGTTGCGGAGTGCTGCAAACTAGCTGCGTGGTGGTGTGAACTGGTTGCAAAGTGGTGCAAAATGGTTGTGGAATGGTGCGAATTACTTGAGTAGTGGTCTGAAGTGGTTGCGGAGTAGTGCGAACTGGTTGCGGAGTGGTGCAAACTGGTTGCGGAGTAGTAAGAACTGGTTGCGTTGTAGTGCGAACTGGTTGCGGAGTGGTGCGAACTGGTTGCGGAGTGGCACAAACTGGTTGCGGCGTGGTGCGAAGTGGTTGCCGAGTGGTGCAAACTGGTTGTGGAGTAGTGCAAACTGGTTGTGGAGTGGTGCGAACTGGTTACAGAGTGGTGCAAACTGGTTGCGGAGGGGTGCAAACTGGTTGCGGAGTGGTGCGAATCGGGTGCGGAGTGGTCAAACAGGTTGCAGAGTGGTGCGAAATGGTTGCGGAGTGGTGTGAACTGGTCGCGGAGTGGTGCGAACTGGTTGCGGAGTGGTGCGAACAGGTTGCGGTGTTGTGCGAACTGGTTGCGGAGTGGTGCGAACTGCTTGCAGAGTGGTGTTAACTGGTTGCGGAGTGGTGCGAACTGGTTGTGGAGTGGTGCGTACTGTTTGCGAACTGGTGTGAACTGGATGCGGAGTGGTGCGAACTGGTTGCGGATGGTGAAAACTGGTTCTAAGTTGTGCGAACTGGTTGCGGAGTGGTGCAAACTGGTGCAAAGTGGTGCAAAATGGTTGTGGAGTGGTGCGACTTGGTTGCGGAGTGGTGCGAACTGGTTGTGGAGTGGAGCGCACAGGTTTGTAGAGTGGTGCGAACAGATTGCGGAGTGTTGCGAAGTGGTTGCAAAGTGGTGTGAACTGATTGCGGAGTGGTGCAAAATGGTTGCAGAGTGGTGTGAACTGGTTGCGGAGTGGTGCGAACTGGTGGGGGAGTGGTTCAAACTGGTTGCGGAGTGGTGGGAACTGCTTGCAGAGTGGTGCGAACTGGTTACGGGGTGGTGCAAACTGGATGCCGAGTGGTGCAAACTGGTTGCACAGTGGTGCGAACTGGATGCGGAGTGGTGCGAACTGGATGCGGAGTGGTGCTAACTGGTTGCGGAATGGTGCGAACCGGTGGCGGAGTGGTGTGAACTGGTTGCGGAGTGGTGTGAACAGGTTGCGGAGTGGTGCGAACTGGTTACGGAGTGGCTCAAACTGGATGCGGAGTGGTGCGAACTGGATGC
>SZWC01012680.1:12296-24182 GCA_023375785.1 Penium margaritaceum | reverse complement strand
ACTGGTTGCGGAGTGGTGCGAACTGGTTGCGGAGTGGTGCGAACTGGTTGCGGAGTGGTGCGAACTGGTTGCGGAGTGGTGCGAACTGGTTGCAGAGTGAGGCGAACTGGTTGTGGAGTGGTGCGAACTGGTCGCGAAGTGGTGCGAACTGGTTGCAGAGCGGTGCGAACGTGTTGTTGAGTGGTGCGGACTGGTTGTGGAGTGGTGCGAACTGGTTGCGGAGTTGTGTGGACTGATTGCGGAGTGGTGCAAACTAGTTGCAGAGTGGTGCGAACTGGTTGCGGAGTGATTTGAACTGGTTGCCGAGTGGTGCAAACTGCTTGCGTAGTGGTGCGAACGGTTTGCGGAGTGGTGCGAACGTGTTGCGGAGTGGTGAGAACTGGTTGTGGAGTGGTGCGAACTGGTTGCGGAGTGGTGCGAACAGGTTGCAGAGTGGTGTGAACTGGTTGCGGAGGGGTGTGAACTGGTTGCTATTTCCTGCAAACTGGTTGCGGAGTGGTGCGAACAGTTTGCGGAATGGTGCGATGTGGTTACAGAGTGGTGCAAATTGGATACGGAGTGGTGAGAACTGGGTTTTGTGTGATGCGAACTGGTTGTGGAGTGGTGAGAACTGGTTCCGGAGTGGTGCCAACTGGTTGCGGAGTGATGCAGACTGGTTGCGGACTGGTGCGAAGTGGTTGCGGAGTGGTGCGAAGTGGTTGAGGAAAGATGCAAACAGGTTGCGGAGGGATAGGAAGTGGTTGCGGTGTGGTGCGAACCGGTTGCACAATGGTGCGAACAAGTTGCAGAGTGGTGCGAACTGGTTGCGGAGTGGTGCAAAAAGGTTGCCGAGTGGTTCCAATTGGTTGCGGAGTGGTGATAACTGGATGAGGAGAAGTGCAAACTGGTTGGGGAGTGGTTCGAACTAGTTTAGGAGTGGTGCGAACAGGTTGCGGAGTGGTGCAAAACGGTTACGGAGCGGTGCAAACTGGATGTGGAGTGGAGCGAACTTATTGCGGAGAGGTGCAAACTCGTTGCAGGGTGGTGTGAACTGGTTGCCGAGTGGTGCAAACTGGTTTCATAGTAGTGCGAACTGGTTGCGGAGTTATGCGAAGTTGTTGCGGAGTGGTGCGAAGGTGTTGCGGAGTGGTGCGAACTGGTCACGGAGTGGTGCAAACTGGTTTCGGAGTGGTGCGAACGGGTTGTGGAGTGGTGCGAACTGGTTGCGGAGTGGTGCGTTCTGGTTGCGGACTGGTGCGAACTCGTTGCGGAGTGGTGCGAACTGGTTGCGGAGTAGTGCGAACTGGTTGCAGAGTGGTGCGAACAGGTTGCAGAGTGGTGCGAACTGGTTGCGGAGTGGTGCGAACTAGTTGCGGAGTGGTGCGAACTGGTTACGGAGTGGTATGAACTGGTTGCGGAGTTGGTGCGAACTGGTTGCAGAGTGATGCAAACTGGTTGAGGAGTGGTGCGAACATCTTCGGAGTGGTGAGAACTGGTTGCGGAGTGGTGCGAACTGGTTGCGGAATGGTAAGAACAGGTTGCGGAGTGGTGCGAACTGGTTGCGGAGTGGTGTGAACTGGTTGCGAAGTCGTGCGAACTGGTTGTGGAGTGGTGCGAACAGGTTACAGAGTGGTGCAAAAAGGATGCCGAGTGGTGCGAACTGGGTGTGGAGTGGTTCGAACTGGATGCCGAGTGGTGCAAACTGGATGTGGAGTGGTGCGAACTGGTTGCGGAGTGGTGCAAAATGGTTACCGTGTGGTGCAAAATTGTTGCGGAGTGGTGCGATCTGGTTGCGGAGTGGTGTGAACAGGTTGAGGAGGGGTGCGAACTGGTTATGGAGTGGTGCAAACTGGATGCAGAGTGGTGCGAACTGGATGCAGAGTGGTGCGAACTGGATGTGGAGTGGTGCGAACTGGATGCGGAGTGGTGCAAACTGGTTGTGGAGTGGTGTATAAAGGTTGCGGAGTGGTGCGAACAGGTTGCGGAGTGGTGCAAACTGGCTGTTCAGTGGTATGAACTGGTTGCGGAGTGGTGCGAACTGGTTGCGGAGTGGAGCGAACTTGGCTGTGGAGTGGTGCAAACTGGTGGCAGCGTGGTGCGAAATGGTTGCGGAGTGGGGCGAACTGGCTGCGGAGAGGTGCGAACTGGTTGCGGAGTGGTGCGAGCTGGTTGCGGAGTGGTGCGAACTGGTAACGGAGTGTTCAAAACTGGATGCGGAGTGGTGCAAACTGAATGGGGAGTGGTGTGAACTGGATGCGGGGTGGTGCAAAATGGATGCGGAGTGGTGCGAAATGGTTGTGGAGTGTTGCAAACTGATTGTCGGGTGGTGCAAAATGGTTGTGGAGTGGTGCAAACAGATTGTCTAGTGGTGCAAACGGATTGCGGACTGGTGTGAACTGGTTGCGGAGTTGTGCGAACTGGTTGCGGAGTGGTGTGAACTGGTTGCGGAGTGGTGTGAGCTGGTTGCGGAGTGGTGCAAACTGGTTGCGGAGTGGTGTGAACTGGTTTTGGAGTGGTGCGAACTGTTTCCGGAGTGGTGCGAACTGGTTCCGGAGTAGTGCAGACTGCTCGCGGAGTGGTGCGAACTGGTTGCAGAGTGGTGCGAAGTGGTTGCCGAGTGGTGCAAACTGGTTGCGGAGTGGTGCAAAGTGGTTGCGGAGTGGTGCGTACTCGTTGCAGAGTGGTGTGAACTGGTTGCGGAGTGGTGCGAACTGATTGCGGAGTGGTGCGAACTGGTTGCGGAGTAGTGCAGACTGCTTGCGGAGTGGTGCGAACTGGTTGCAGAGTGGTGCGAACTGGTTGCCGAGTGGTGCAAACTGGTTGCGGAGTGGTGTGAACTGGTTGCGGAGTAGTTCAAACTTGTTGCGGAGTTGTGCAAACAGGTTGCACAGTGGTGCGAATTGGCTGCGGAGTGGTGCAAACTGGTTACAGAGTGGTGCAAACTGGATGCCGAGTGGTGCCAACTGGTTGCGGAGTGGTGCGAACCGGTTGCGGAGTGGTGCGAACAGGTTGCAGAGTGGTGCGAACTGGCTGCGGAGTGGTGCGAACTGGTTGCGGAGTAGTGCAGACTGCTTGCGGAGTGGTGCGAACTGGTTGCAGAGTGGTGCGAACTGGTTGCCGAGTGGTGCAAACTGGTTGCGGAGTGGTGTGAACTGGTTGCGGAGTAGTTCAAACTTGTTGCGGAGTTGTGCAAACAGGTTGCACAGTGGTGCGAATTGGCTGCGGAGTGGTGCAAACTGGTTACAGAGTGGTGCAAACTGGATGCCGAGTGGTGCCAACTGGTTGCGGAGTGGTGCGAACCGGTTGCGGAGTGGTGCGAACAGGTTGCAGAGTGGTGCGAACTGGCTGCGGAGTGGTGCGAACTGGTTGCGGAGTAGTGCAGACTGCTTGCGGAGTGGTGCGAACTGGTTGCAGAGTGGTGCGAACTGGTTGCCGAGTGGTGCAAACTGGTTGCGGAGTGGTGTGAACTGGTTGCGGAGTAGTTCAAACTTGTTGCGGAGTTGTGCAAACAGGTTGCACAGTGGTGCGAATTGGCTGCGGAGTGGTGCAAACTGGTTACAGAGTGGTGCAAACTGGATGCCGAGTGGTGCCAACTGGTTGCGGAGTGGTGCGAACCGGTTGCGGAGTGGTGCGAACAGGTTGCAGAGTGGTGCGAACTGGCTGCGGAGTGGTGCGAACTGGTTGCGGAGTAGTGCAGACTGCTTGCGGAGTGGTGCGAACTGGTTGCAGAGTGGTGGGAACGTGTTGTGGAGTGGTGCGGACTGGTTGCGGAGTGGTGCGAACTGGCTGCAGAGTGGTGCGAACTGATTGCGGAGTGGTGCGAACTAGTTGCGGAGTGGTGCGAACTGGTTGCGGAGTGATTTGAACTGGTTGCCGAGTGGTGCGAATTGCTTGCATTGTGGTGCGAACTGGTTGCGGAGTGGTACGAAATTGTTGCGGAGTGGTGACAACTGGTTGTGGAGTGGTGCGAACAGGTTGCGGAGTGGTGCGAACTGATTGCGGAGTGGTGCGAACTGGTTGCTACGTTGTGCAAACTGGTTGCGGAGTGGTGCGAACAGTTTGCGGAGTTGTGCGAACTGGTTACAGAGTGGTGCAAACTAAATGCAGAGTGGTGAGAACTGGATGCGGAGTGGTGCGAACTGGATGCCGAGTGGTGCAAACTGGATGCGGAGTGGTGCGAACTGGTTGCGGAGTGGTGCAAACTGGTTGTTGTGTGGTGCGAACTGGTTGCGGTGTGGTGCGAACTGGTTGTGGAGTGGTACAAACTGGTTGGAGAGGGGTGCGAACTGGTTGCGGAGTGGTTCAAACTGGTTGCGTAGTTGTGCAAACTGGATGCGGAGTGGTGCGAACTGGGTGCGGAGTGGTGCGAACTGGTTGTGGAGTGGTGCAAACTGGTTGCGGAGTGGTGCGAACAGGTTGCGGAGTAGTGCAAACTGGTTGCGGAGTGGTGCGAACAGGTTGCGGAGTAGTGCAAACTGGTTGCGGAGTGGTGCGAACTGGTTGCCGAGTGGTGCGAACTGGATGCGGAGTGGTGCAAACTGGATGCGGAGTGGTGCGAACTGGTTGTGGAGTGGTGCAAACTGGTTGCGGAGAGGTGCGAACTGGATGCGGAGTGGTGGGAACTGGTTGCGGAGTGGTGCAATCTGGTTGCGGACTGGTGCGAACCGGTTGCGGAGTGGTGCGAACAGGTTGCGGAGTAGTGCAAACTGGTTGCGGAGTGGTGCGAACTGGTTGCCGAGTGGTGCGAACTGGATGCGGAGTGGTGCAAACTGGATGCGGAGTGGTGCGAACTGGTTGTGGAGTGGTGCAAACTGGTTGCGGAGAGGTGCGAACTGGATGCGGAGTGGTGGGAACTGGTTGCGGAGTGGTGCAATCTGGTTGCGGACTGGTGCGAACCGGTTGCGGAGTGGTGCGAACAGGTTGCGGAGTAGTGCAAACTGGTTGCGGAGTGGTGCGAACTGGTTGCCGAGTGGTGCGAACTGGATGCGGAGTGGTGCAAACTGGATGCGGAGTGGTGCGAACTGGTTGTGGAGTGGTGCAAACTGGTTGCGGAGAGGTGCGAACTGGATGCGGAGTGGTGGGAACTGGTTGCGGAGTGGTGCAATCTGGTTGCGGACTGGTGCGAACCGGTTGCGGAGTGGTGCGAACAGGTTGCGGAGTAGTGCAAACTGGTTGCGGAGTGGTGCGAACTGGTTGCCGAGTGGTGCGAACTGGATGCGGAGTGGTGCAAACTGGATGCGGAGTGGTGCGAACTGGTTGTGGAGTGGTGCAAACTGGTTGCGGAGAGGTGCGAACTGGATGCGGAGTGGTGGGAACTGGTTGCGGAGTGGTGCAATCTGGTTGCGGACTGGTGCGAACCGGTTGCGGAGTGGTGCGAACAGGTTGCGGAGTAGTGCAAACTGGTTGCGGAGTGGTGCGAACTGGTTGCCGAGTGGTGCGAACTGGATGCGGAGTGGTGCAAACTGGATGCGGAGTGGTGCGAACTGGTTGTGGAGTGGTGCAAACTGGTTGCGGAGAGGTGCGAACTGGATGCGGAGTGGTGGGAACTGGTTGCGGAGTGGTGCAATCTGGTTGCGGACTGGTGCGAACCGGTTGCGGAGTGGTGCGAACAGGTTGCGGAGTAGTGCAAACTGGTTGCGGAGTGGTGCGAACTGGTTGCCGAGTGGTGCGAACTGGATGCGGAGTGGTGCAAACTGGATGCGGAGTGGTGCGAACTGGTTGTGGAGTGGTGCAAACTGGTTGCGGAGAGGTGCGAACTGGATGCGGAGTGGTGGGAACTGGTTGCGGAGTGGTGCAATCTGGTTGCGGACTGGTGCGAACCGGTTGCGGAGTGGTGCGAACAGGTTGCGGAGTGGTGCGAACTGGCTGCGGATTGGTGCGAACTGGTTGCAGCGTGGTGTGAACTGGTTGCGGATTGGTGCAAACTGGTTGTGGAGTGGTGCGAACAAGTTGCAGAGTGGTTTGAACTGGTTGCAAAGTGGTGCGAACTGGTTGCAGAGAGGTGTGAACTGGTTGCGGAGTGGTGCGAACATGTTCGGAGTGGTGAGAACTGGTTGCGGAGTGGTGCGAACTGGTTGCGGAATGGTGCTAACAGGTTGCAGAGTAGTGCGAACTGGTTGCCGAGTGGTGTTAACTGCTTGCAAAGTCATGCAAACTGGTTGCGGAGTGGTGCGAACAGTTTGCGGAGTGGTGCAAACTGGATGCGGAGTGGTTCGAACTGGAGGCAGAGTGGTGCAAACTGGATGTGGAGTGGTGTAAACTGGTTGTGGAGTGGTGCAAACTGGTTGTCGTGTGGTGCGAACTTGTTGCGGAGTGATGCGAACTGGTTGCGGAGTAGTGCGAACTGGTTGCGGAGTGGTGCGAACTGGTTGTGGAGTGGTACGAACTGGTTCCAGAGTGGTGCGAACTGGTTGCGGAGTGGTGCGGACTGGTTGCGGAGTGGTGCAAACTGGTTGCGGAGTGGTGCGAAGTGGTTGCGGAGTGGTGCGGACTGGTTTCGGAGTGGTGCAAAAAGGTTGCGGAGTGGTGCAAATTGGTTGCGGAGTGGAGCAAACTGGATGAGGAGTGGTGCGATCTGGTTGGGGATTGGTGCGAACTGGTTGCGGAGTGGTGCGAACAGGTTGTGGAGTGGTGGGAAATGGTTGCGGAGTGGTGCGAACTGGGTGTGGAGTGGTGCGAACTGGTTGCCGAGTGGAGCGAACTGGTTTCGGAGTGGTGCAAACTGGTTGCGGAGTGGTGTGAACTGGTTGCGGAGTGGTGCAAACTGGTTTCATAGTGGTGTGAACTGGTTGCGGAGTGGTGCAAACTGGTTGCGGAGAGGTGCGAACGGGTTGCGGAGTGGTGCGAAGTGGTTGCAGAGTGGTGCAAACTGGTTGCGGAGTGGTGTATTAAGGTTGCGGAGTGGTGCGAACAGGTTGCGGAGTGGTGCAAACTGGTTGCGGAGAGGTGCGAACGGGTTGCGGAGTGGTGCGAAGTGGTTGCAGAGTGGTGCAAACTGGTTGCGGAGTGGTGTATTAAGGTTGCGGAGTGGTGCGAACAGGTTGCGGAGTGGTGCAAACTGGTTGCGGAGAGGTGCGAACGGGTTGCGGAGTGGTGCGAAGTGGTTGCAGAGTGGTGCAAACTGGTTGCGGAGTGGTGTATTAAGGTTGCGGAGTGGTGCGAACAGGTTGCGGAGTGGTGCAAACTGGTTGCGGAGAGGTGCGAACGGGTTGCGGAGTGGTGCGAAGTGGTTGCAGAGTGGTGCAAACTGGTTGCGGAGTGGTGTATTAAGGTTGCGGAGTGGTGCGAACAGGTTGCGGAGTGGTGCAAACTGGTTGCGGAGAGGTGCGAACGGGTTGCGGAGTGGTGCGAAGTGGTTGCAGAGTGGTGCAAACTGGTTGCGGAGTGGTGTATTAAGGTTGCGGAGTGGTGCGAACAGGTTGCGGAGTGGTGCAAACTGGTTGCGGAGAGGTGCGAACGGGTTGCGGAGTGGTGCGAAGTGGTTGCAGAGTGGTGCAAACTGGTTGCGGAGTGGTGTATTAAGGTTGCGGAGTGGTGCGAACAGGTTGCGGAGTGGTGCAAACTGGTTGCGGAGAGGTGCGAACGGGTTGCGGAGTGGTGCGAAGTGGTTGCAGAGTGGTGCAAACTGGTTGCGGAGTGGTGTATTAAGGTTGCGGAGTGGTGCGAACAGGTTGCGGAGTGGTGCAAACTGGTTGCGGAGAGGTGCGAACGGGTTGCGGAGTGGTGCGAAGTGGTTGCAGAGTGGTGCAAACTGGTTGCGGAGTGGTGTATTAAGGTTGCGGAGTGGTGCGAACAGGTTGCGGAGTGGTGCAAACTGGTTGCGGAGAGGTGCGAACGGGTTGCGGAGTGGTGCGAAGTGGTTGCAGAGTGGTGCAAACTGGTTGCGGAGTGGTGTATTAAGGTTGCGGAGTGGTGCGAACAGGTTGCGGAGTGGTGCAAACTGGTTGCGGAGAGGTGCGAACGGGTTGCGGAGTGGTGCGAAGTGGTTGCAGAGTGGTGCAAACTGGTTGCGGAGTGGTGTATTAAGGTTGCGGAGTGGTGCGAACAGGTTGCGGAGTGGTGCGAACTGGCTGTGGAGTGGTATGAACTGGTTCCAGAGTGGTGTAAACTGGTTGCGGAGTGGTGCGAACTGGTCGCGGAGTGGTACAAACTGGTTGCAGAGGGGTGCGAACTGGTTGCGGAGTGGTTCGAACTGGTTGCGGAGTGGTGCAAAATGGTTGTCGTGTGGTGCAAAATTGGTGCGGAGTGGTGCGATCTGGTTGCGGAGTGGTGTGAATAGGTTGAGGAGGGGAGCGAACTGGTTATGGAGTGGTGCAAACTGGATACGGAGTGGTGCGAACTGGATGCGGAGTGGTGCGAACTGGATGTGGAGTGGTGCGAACTGGATGCGCAGTGGTGCAAACTGGTTGTGGAGTGGTGTATTAAGGTTGCGGAGTGGTGCGAACAGGTTGCGGAGTGGTGCGAACTGGCTGTGGAGTGGTATGAACTTGTTGCGGAGTGGTGCGAACTGGTTGCGGAGTGGAGCGAACTGGTTGCGGAGTGGTGCGAACTGGTTGCGGAGTGGAGCGAACTTGGCTGTGGAGTGGTGCGAACTGGTGGCAGCGTGGTGCGAACTGGTTGCGGAGTGGGGTGAACTGGCTGCGGAGAGGTGCGAACTGGTTGCGGAGTGGAGCGAGCTGGTTGCGGAGTGGTGCAAACTGGTTGCGGAGTGGTGCGAACTGGTTACGGAGTGTACAAAACTGGATGCGGAGTGGTGCAAACTCAATGCGGAGTGGTGTGAACTGGATGCGGAGTGGTGCGAAATGGTTGTGGAGTGGTGCAAACTGATTGTCGTGTGGTGCAAAATGGTTGTGGTGTGGTGCAAACAGATTGTCTAGTGGTGCGAACGGATTGCGGACTGGTGCGAACTGGTTGCGGAGTTGTGCGAACTGGTTGCGGAGTGGTGTGAACTGGTTGCGGAGTGGTGCAAACTGGTTGCGGAGTGGTGTGAACGGGTTGGGGAATGGTGCGAACTGGTTGCGGAGTGGTGCGAACTGGTTGCAGAGTGGTGCGAACTGGTTGCAGAGTGGTGCGAACTGGTTGCAGAGTGGTGCGAACTGGTTGCAGAGTGGTGCGAACTGGTTGCAGAGTGGTGCGAACTGGTTGCAGAGTGGTGCGAACTGGTTGCAGAGTGGTGCGAACTGGTTGCAGAGTGGTGCGAACTGGTTGCAGAGTGGTGCGAACTGGTTGCAGAGTGGTGCGAACTGGTTGCAGAGTGGTGCGAACTGGTTGCAGAGTGGTGCGAACTGGTTGCAGAGTGGTGCGAACTGGTTGCAGAGTGGTGCGAACTGGTTGCAGAGTGGTGCGAACTGGTTGCAGAGTGGTGCGAACTGGTTGCAGAGTGGTGCGAACTGGTTGCAGAGTGGTGCGAACTGGTTGCAGAGTGGTGCGAACTGGTTGCAGAGTGGTGCGAACTGGTTGCAGAGTGGTGCGAACTGGTTGCAGAGTGGTGCGAACTGGTTGCAGAGTGGTGCGAACTGGTTGCAGAGTGGTGCGAACTGGTTGCAGAGTGGTGCGAACTGGTTGCAGAGTGGTGCGAACTGGTTGCAGAGTGGTGCGAACTGGTTGCAGAGTGGTGCGAACTGGTTGCAGAGTGGTGCGAACTGGTTGCAGAGTGGTGCGAACTGGTTGCAGAGTGGTGCGAACTGGCTGCGGAGTGGTGCGAACTGGTTGCGGAGTGGTGCGAGCTGGTTGCGGAGTCGTGCGAACTGGTTGCGGAGTGGTGCGAACTGGTTGCCGAGTGGTGGGAACTAGTTGCGGAGTGTTTCAAACTGGTTGCGGAGTGGTGCGAACTGGTTGCGGAGTGAGGTGAACTGGTTGTGGAGTGATGCGAACTGGTCGCTAAGTGGTGCGAACTGGCTGCGGATTGGTGGGAACGGATTGCCGAGTGGTGCGAACTAGTTGCGGAGTGGTGCGAACTGGTTGCTGAGTGAGTTGAACTGGTTGCCGAGTGGTGCGAACTGCTTGCATTGTGGTGCGAACTGGTTGCGGAGTGGTGCGAAATTGTTGCGGAGTGGTGAGAACTGGTTGTGGAGTGGTGCAAACTGGTTGCGGAGTGGTGCGAACAGGTTGCGGAGTGGTGCAAACTGATTGCGGAGTGGTGCAAACTGGTTGCTACGTTGTGCAAACTGGTTGCGGAGTGGTGCAAACAGTTTGCGGAGTTGTGCGAACTGGTTACAGAGTGGTTCAAACTAAATGCAGAGTGGTGAGAACTGGATGCGGAGTGGTGCGAACTGGATGCGGAGTGGTGCAAACTGGATGCGGAGTGGTGCGAACTGGTTGCGGAGTGGTGCAAACTGGTTGTCGTGTGGTGTGAACTGGTTGCGGAGTGGTGCGAACTGGTTGTGGAGAGGTACAAACTGGTTGGAGAGGGGTGCAAACTGGTTGCGAAGTGGTTCAAACTGGTTGCGTAGTTGTGCAAACTGGATGCGGAGTGGTGCGAACTGGGTGCGGAGTGGTGCGAACTGGTTGTGGAGTGGCGCGAACTGGTTCTGGTGTGGTGCCAACTGGTTGCGGAGTGGTGCGGACTGGTTGCGGATTGGTGCGAACTGGTTGCCGAGTGGTGTGAAGTGGTTGCGGAGTGGTGCAAACTGGTTGGGGAGTGGTGCGAAGTGGTTGCGATGTGGTGCGAACTGGTTGCAGAGTGGTGCGAACTGGTTGCAGAGTGGTGCGAACTGGTTGCGGAGTGGTGCGAAGTGGTTGCGATGTGGTGCGAACTGGTTGCAAAGTGGCGCGAACTGGTTGCGGGGTGGTGCAAACTGGTTGCGGAGTGGTGCCAACAGGTTGCGGAGTGGTGCGAATTGGTTGCGAAGTGGTGATAACTGGATGAGGAGTGGTGCAAACTGGTTGGGGAGTGGTGCGAACGGATTGCGGAGTGGTGCGAACAGGTTGCGGAGTGATGCGAAACGGTTACAGAGTGGTGCAAACTGGATGTGGAGTGGTGGGAACTGGTTGCGGAGTGGTGCGAACTGGTTGCGCAGTGGTGCAAACGGGTTGCGGAGTGGTGTTAACTGGTTGCGGAGTGGTGCAAACTGGTTTCATAGTGGTGTGAAGTGGTTGCGGAGTGGTGCGAAGGTCTTTCGGAGTGGTGGGACGTGGTTGCGGAGTGGTGCAAACTGGTCACGGAGTGGTGCGAACTGGTTGCGGAGTTGTGCAAACTGGTTGTGGAGTGGTGCGAACTGGTTGCGGAGAGGTGCGAACTGGCTGCGGAGTGGTGGGAACTGTTGGAATGATGCTCCTCACCATGGCAGGAGTGACTCCAAAAAGGAACACCAAAAAGACAAGCCTTAGTGGCTTAGTGGTTAAAGGTGTCCACCTCTTGAGGCAGGGGCCCGGGTTCAAGTCCCACAAGATGAAATTCTGCCCTGCCTCAAGGGAGGTGGAAAATAGATGCCAGGAAGCTAGCTCAACCTCTAGAGTTCCTCTTTAAGTTTCTAGAAGGCCAGGTGAGGGTCCAGGAAGGTGGCACACCTTCTAGAAGGGGTGACTTATCCTACAAGGCATCTAGAGGTGTCTTGGTCTTCTGGACACCTTCCCTCCTACTAGAAGCAAGCTGAGGAATCTAGGAAGGGGCAGAAGCTTCTAGAGGAGGGAAGGGATGCTTTCCTAGGTGGGAAAAGGATAGCCTATCGAGGAGCACTCTAGAAGCCATAGAATCTGCTAGGAAGCTCCAAATCTGGCATGCTTTGGTGTTCTGGAAAGCTTAGATCAGTGGTTATAAAATGCCACTGCTTGTGAGCCTTGATCAAGTGTTAATTCCCATTCAATTGAGGCCAAAACTATTGCCTCACTCTCTGACCAGATTTTGCCATCCTTGGAACCAGTTGCCTCCACAGTTTCAGTCTCTCCAAAAACAGTTGGTGGTGTGAA
>SZWC01012679.1:63194-75740 GCA_023375785.1 Penium margaritaceum | reverse complement strand
TGTGTGTGTGTGTGTGAGAGAGAGAGAGAGAGAGAGTGTGTGTGTGTGTGTGTGTGTGTGTGTGTGCGTGTGTGTGTGTGTGTGTATTTGTGTGTGTGTGAATATGTGTTTGTGTGTCTTTGGGTGTGCATTTTTGTATTCACCTTATGATATTGTCCGAAATCCATGTATAAATCATGGGAAGGTGATTGAAGCTACTGCTCAGTTCATGAACATTGCCATAGGGATACACTTAGGGTTTAGGGTTTAGGGTTTAGGGTTTAGATGGATTTTGACATTTATTGTTTCACAAGGTATAAGAGGAAAGTTTGAAGAAGACTCTACTATTATGTTGAGGTAGACTCCAAGGGAATTTTTCATTTCCCGATCGGACTAAAACTATTGGCAAATAAGAAATTGTCCTCTTATGAAGGAAACCTAGTAAAGGAGTAGCCACCAAAACACAAGCAAGACTCCTAAGTCTTCACATTGACCATGGATTTGGAACTCAAGTAGGACCAAGATCAACTTACAAATCCACCCCTTTGCAAAAGGCACATCCACATAACATGACTTCTCATACCTCCTCTAAAGTGATCACTCCACATTGGTTGCATCCCAATCAAGATATTCGTTACTTCCATGCTTCATAGCTCGCAACTATTGCTCTTATGCATGTAAATGTAAGGATGCAACTACCACACACATGCCGATGAGAACATGAGAGCTCAGTTATTCTTTCAAGTCTGCCTCTTCTCAAGTCTCCTCTTAAGACGTCCAAAAAGACATCTACACAGGCAATTGTAAGAATGCCCCTTCCATGTTTGCTTCTTGAGTTGTCTCTACCGACTTCTACAAAAAGGTCTTTATGTTCTCCTTTTGTTTTTTGGCCATGTGGATTGTCACCATCCATGTTTCATCTCATTTACCCTCATCGCCTTTTTAAGTGCCTACCTTGGCCACTATTTGGACACTCACTGCAAATTGGTTGATGGGAATCTACAATTTCCACATCCATCACCATCATACGTTTTGTATCCCAATCAAGGTACATGATATCTAAACATCCCTCCTATAAGAACGTAACATGCTCATCACCCTACCCATCCAACTCTTCTACACAAAAACTTCAAGCTCTTCCATGAGTAAATCATAGACTGCCTATATGCCACCACCTTGGACACATTAAGGTGCTTGTTGCGTAGCACAATACCGTACTGCCTGATGATATCGTTGTCTAAAATAATTCTTGAAATGTAGTCTAGATTCATTTCGGGAAAAGTGAATTTCTTGTTTCCAAAATAAACGAAATGACTTATGCCTATAGTCTTAAAATCGTTTTTTTCGCTCAGAGGAGGTCCCGCTTGACCTCTGTCCTCTCGATTTTTGCTCTCAAATCTCATCTGACACCGGAAAATTGGTTGTCGCAAGCGCTCAATTTTGTGTTTTGGATTTTGTTGCATTTTGAAGTGTTGACCCTAACCTGAGGAATCAGTTTACCGTATTCGTTTTGTAGAGAGAATTTCCAACGCGGAGCCAAATAAAAGAATTCGTAATCCCAAACAATCATTTAATTACGAAATCATCATGCAGTAGGGTAATGGATGAGGCTATCCTCTTCACACATACACATCAACCTTTGATGAAGTTTTGCAACCAAAAATCACATGCCAAACTGGCATGAAAGTTCGTAATCTTTGGTGGCATGTATGGTGAATAGACAAGGATTTCCTAGTATTTAGTCCTCAGTATGCTTTCCTTTCACCATTTCCAGCATCTCAAACTATGCAAGTTTCCTTTTTATACAAGCTCCAGCACCACCATTATTTGTAGCTCCCCAAGTTGCCACTCATTAGATCACAAATGTGCTCATTTAGGCATTTGTAGCTCCCGTTCATGTACTTTGCTAACCTAACACCCTTCTCATGAACCATGGTAAGAATCCCATGAAATGCGTGCCCTTGTAGTTTACAAAGGTCCGCCTTGTCTATGGTTTGCACCCATCTTTCTCACCCTGTCCACCCACTCCGGGCTCTTGTTAGTGATGTTGATGTCTCACTACATACGAGGAGTTGAGTTCATTGCTAAGAAACAAGAGGGGGCGAGATCCCTCACTATTTTGTAACCCAGTCCGCCAACATGAATGAGAAATTACGCTTATCCCTACGTATTTGTTAATGCTGACAATACTTTCAAGTCGTCAACACGTCTAGTAGTTGCAATTGGCAGAGGCACAAACCATTGTATTTGTTGAACTGTTACAGCTAATTGGTCCACAACTCATATCGGGATGTCAATCAGATGAGATTGTATGTTGTGCTTGTGGTGCACTCCCAGAGGATGGTGAAAGTTGTTTAGGTGTTTAGATCTACGAGTATTTCCAAGGTGATATCCACCTTACACCTCTCGATGAGGGTGCGTATAGGAACTGCTAACCTCGTTGTGCCCCCTATCGATTCCACCTGTGTTGATTCGCCTCCAGCAAAGTAGGCTAAGGGTATCCAATTAGGAAACATGTAGCGGAAATGTACAAAAGCAGGATGGATGGGCCAACGTTGTAGTGTAGACAGCACATTAGGCAAGGGGCATCTTGGGCCCCGTCCTCCTCTTCATTGAAGACAAAGCAAGAACGCTTGAAACGCGTACCTTTTTAGGGAATTGCACTTTTCTGGCCTTGACCTTGAACTAGTCGACGCTGCTTCTCATTAACGGGCGCAGCTGACGCAAGTGAATTCGGAGCGGCTGTCTTCGAGAGACGACAAACGGTCTGTTGTTAGGGGGTTGTCAGGGGTTAGAAGAAAGGAAGGCAGCATGATTCTCATTTCTGCGCAATGATGTAAGATAGAGGATTGCGCAAGGCGGCGTATCGTAAGAGAATCGGACGAGCCATTAAATTTCGAAGGGAGCGCACAAGACAGGGTTTTATTCCGAATTCTTGCGATGCGTCCTACGCCCAAAACGTTAAAACGAACAAAACGGACAAAGTGGATGTCCCTCCTGACTCTCACTGTCACATGTGGCTCTGTGCCACCGTCCATTCCCCGTTGAGGGGTAGCGACGATAGACATAATAATCTATCTATCTACGCCCAAAACGTTAAAACGAACAACTGACCATAAAAGCGAAAAGGCCGAAGCAAATGAGGTTTAAGGGAACGATTAGGATACCCCGACGAAAAGTTGGGGGTATCCATCATTGTTTGTCTACTCCACAATGCCAACCAACGTCAAGAGCATCGGTTTGGAAAGAGGTTCCGGAAAACATTGCTGTTTGCGAAACAGTTATAGGCGCTAACCGTTTTGTTGGGGCTTCGATTGAAACGACTCTGCCTTGTTTTGACACTTCCTCGACATCAAAAATAGATAACTGACGTCCCGCCTTCGTCTTCATTCGAATGTCCAATTCGACAGATGAATCTGTATATTTTCCCATAAGCAATTTAAGGCAAAAAAGACAAGAAAGTGGAAAGATACTACCCGACAAAAAGTAAAAAAAGTTTCGATTCCTCGACAAATCCATATACAGAACAGAAAAATACGGAAACGGTGCCCGGAGAAGTTTCATACAATGATAACAAAAGAAACAACACAGTTCCTGCTTCCAATCCATTTCAGGTCAAGCTCAAACGCTTGCGCATACTGGCACCCTTTCCACCAGTCGGGTTCGAAGATTCGAAAAAAAAGAAATCGACTGAAAATTAAGAAGAAAGAGTCTTTCATTCCCGGGGACATTATCCAAACGCTGGATACCAAAATTCTTTGCCAAAAACCCTTGATAAAGTGTAGCGTTGTACATGATAGAAATTGTTTTGAAACCCTAGCATAGGAGAGCTAAGGTTCATGCACTTGATCAACCAGGAAACTTAGGAATCATAATAAACGGAAAATTATTGTATTTGTTTTTTGAAAGGAAGATAAACTCTCTGTTTCAATGTTTTATCCAATTACAAAGAGACTTAAAACCATGGTAGATGCCAAAACACATCATTTTTCATCTTACACTTTGATTGTCCACTCCCACTTCTTCTTCTACCCTGTCTCATCTTGTGTGTTGACGATCTACGCATGTGGCGATAAGAAATTCACATTTCACCATGGTTCCTCCGTTACTTGTCCACGTATCGCTTAAAGGGGACCCCTTGCATCATCATTCTAATGGGATACATCGTAAAAATGGGGAACAGTGATCTTTCACAATCATGAATGTAAAAGGGGATCAATTGAGAATTTTTCCTACAATGATGTTGGTGTAACATCAATCTTTACAATTCCTACAATGTATCCTATTACAGTGGTGATCCAAGAGATCCCCATTGAGGAATAAGTGGAGAAGTGACAGAGAAAGCATGGTAAAATGTGAAATGTTGTATTGCCACATGCATAGAACCTCAACACAAAAGAAACTTGATGAAGGTAACGTCAATAAAAGATGGCCATCCATGCAAACACACATAACAAAGCATATCACATTTCAAAGGAGATGATTTCATAAATGGACTGTGTGGAGCGAGGAGGAGGAGCAAGCGAGCGATGGAGCATAGCGTGCTCCACATGCCACATGCAGGTTTTGCTCATCACTTTACAGCACCGTTCTGAACACGCCAAATGAGGGTAGCTTTCACCCTCTCAACAAGTAACGCACAACGACATTACCGAGGGGCAGTTTTGACAAACCACCCCAATAGCGCGCGCGGTCAATGGTGGAAGCACTTTTGTTGATTGCGAGAGTGGGGCGGTTGTAGTACTATCGATGGCGTACGCAACAAGGGATCCGCACCCACCATCGAAAGCCATACGAGACTACGAAGGCTCACCAAGAGACAAGCCAGACTGTAAATGTGGACGATCGACAGCCAAGCACTCCTCGTAGTAGGCATTAGGTGCAAGTAGAGCACCAGGTCTAGGTGCAAGTAAAGAATTCGGATCAGGAGGAAGTGGCTTGGTACAGCAAGCTAGGAGAGCAGTAGGCTAGTAGCCGGCCATGCAATTTAAATACCTTATACTTTACTTATTGTCATAAACTTGTGGTTTTCTAGCTTCGGCTTCCTGAATTTCTCCAAGTCTATCTATCCTTGCGACTATGCTCTCCACACCTAAAGGATTAATCTTTATGGCACACACCCTCACATCTAGTATCAGAGCCAAAGCGATGCGCTTGGTGAAAGCACAACCGATACTCGTGAATCTTCAAGGAGCGAAGGCACGTGCTCCGTTAGACAATGTCAAAGCAAATCAAGAGGGAGATTGTTGGAGTTGACTTTGAAGCCAATGCACACCCAATATCTGGAAGTTTTTCTATATTTCCATAGCATCCGCACGGCTTACCCTACGCATGCAGAAGACAACAGGTGACTCCCATGCACTTTGAAGACGTTAGATCTTCATCCCAGACTAACAAATGGCTGCCAAAATGTTTTGCATTGTTGCCGAAACACTGCCAATTTTTTTCTAAGGATCTCTTATGGCCAAAAATCAGCTAGAGTCGTAGAGCACGCCTTGCAGCAGATTGTAGAGCAACTAGGAGCCCTCAAGCTGGAAAACGTGCCTCTCAATTGGCACATGGCTGACGTGTGCAAAGGGAATGGCGCTAGATAGATTGAGGCAGCCTGGCAAAGGATTCCACCAAGACCAAAGCCAAAGGCTTCGAAACTGTTCAATCCCTTGGTCAAGGGTGCGAACGTATGAACCTAGTTGTTCGCGATGAACATCTACTTTGGGACTCTAAATCACCCTCTAGAGGATGACGTTATGCTTGCATCATTAGTAGTAACACTACTACATGGAGCAGCATCAGAGGGATGGAGGCAGCTGCGTATGCAAGCCACTCGATGTGGAGGTGGAAATGCAGCTCTGCAACATGCTGTGTTATGGCAGCCAGGCGTGGGGCAAGCAAACGCTCACGTGCCAACAACATGGGAGCGATTTGAACAAGCCATCAGAGATCGGTTCGACCTCGTAAACGCCTCCATGGTCGCACGCAACAAGCTGAAGCAGATCGGCTCGGTGCAGGAGTACACAAATTGCTTCTTGGCATTGTGCTCAAAGATTGATGACATAAGTGTGCCGAAGATGGCAAGGAAGTACCAAGACGGTTTGGAGGCGAAAAATCACTGCACGCTAGTAGAAAGTGGCATCACAAAATTCCAGGCAATTGTAGCCACTGGTGAGCGCGTTGACGTGCTATGCTACCATCGAGGGGGTTTTCGTGAGAAGTAAGAGAATTTTAAGCGTTGAACAAAGTACAAATAAACGAACGCAATGGAGATTGACGCAGTGGAAGGAGGCTAGCAGTAGAGCAAGCCTCGTGATAGGAGCTGCGTGAAGCCCGGGCAACAAAAGAAGGATTGCATGATGAAGTAGCAGGGAAAGGGTAACGAGTACTGAGTGGCAGGCGGCCAACTGCTCCAAAGGATTTGTTTGCATCAGCAAACACCAGCCCAAAAACTCCGTTGTCAAGTAAGGAACTACTGAGAGTATTGCTACGGAGCGAACAAAGCGAGTGTGTTCCAAAAATCCTCTTGCAAGTCAAAGTTTTATCGGTTGATTTTGCGGACGACAAGGGGCGCCAGACTCACCAGAAGATAAAAGCATTGCTGGATTGTGATGTAATGCACTCATTCTTCAAATACATTATGCTTGCAAAGAGGTTGGGGCTTGTACGGCTACCCTAGAAGCCAAGTATGGCAAAGTTGGTGTAAGGGAAGCTCGAGTGCGCACTGCCTCTGAAGCCTCTGAGGATCTGTGTGGGCAAGCCGTCGAGCGAGGTGAACTTTTGTATGAGCTTGATGAATGGCTTTGACGTCATTTGGGGGCGTGACTAGCTAAGCCGTAGAAATCATGCTGTGGATTAGGTACCAAGCAAGGTGAAAGTCAAGAAATGTGGGGAGCAAATTGATTATCATTGTGAGCAGAGGAGAAGGACTCCAAGGTAGGCACTGTGCAGAAGTTAAGCTACGTGCAACTGAGATGTTGTTAGCATAAGGGGAACCAAGTTTTCCTTGTGTGGGTGCGGCAAAAGGTAGTAGTTGAAGAAGTGGAAGTGTTCATAGCAGAGGCAAAGCAACAAGGGAAAGAGTGGTAAAAATCACTTGAAGGAGAGCTATCCAAAGGCACCAAGGGAATACTAGACAGCTACGATGATGTGCTTCCTATTAAGGTGCCAAAGGGTTTACCACCAAAGCGCGATATCAACCATAAAATTGATTTGGTTCCGGGAGAAACTCCTACAGTGCGGGCTGCTTTTTGCATGAGTGATAATGAGTTTGATGAGCTAACAAGGTAGTTGGAAGAGCTTACAAAGGAGGGCTTCATCACACCGTCGGTGTTTCCCTACACTACACGAGTCCTCTTTGTGAAGAAGAAAACATGGGATGTTCGGATGTGCTTGGACAATTGCCCGCTAAAAAAGGTAACAATCAAGAACTGGTACCCTCTACCAAGGGTCAAGGAGTTGTTCGTCAACGAGAGCAACTGACGCATGCCGCTCAACCATTTCAAATGCAATAGTAGCAACAGTCACATGCGACTCAGCCCACCCACATTTCATAAATTCAACAGCAACAGGCGTGGTTTCAGCAATAATAACAGCTTCAGCAACAGCAGATTCGGCGGCAACAACTTTAGCAGCAACAGCAACAACAGATGTTATGGCAACAGGCATCTCAAGCATCATCATTGCATTTGTCTCAAGCAAGCCTTCCCTCGGTTGTGTAAGTAGCAATGCCTCCACAGGTGTAATAAGTGCAACCTGTCCAAGGAGGCATGTCACAGCAATTTGCAGCTCAACAGCCTCAAGTTGCCCTCGCGGTGCCACTTATGGCACAGATTCAACTAGCACAGCAGGCTCCTCTGCCACAAGCATACACCGCACAACTCGGTATGGCGCCAGCCACGCCACCATTCCAAGCCCATCCAAAAATGCAGCAACAGTGCCATGTGCAAGGCCCTAGGGTGCCTCCACATGGCAAGGCATACCAAGGACTTTAGGATGTCGTACCCACTGCAAGAGCTGCCTTCCAGCTGCATAAGATCAAGATTGACCTAAATGATGAAGAGAAATTCCCTCACAAGACACACAAATTCAAGTAAGTGGCTCACATTCATGGCAGCTGGAAGTTCTACATTGGGTTCTACGCACCTCCACCCTTGGGATCACCACCACAACTGGTATCAGTGTACAAGTACTTCAACCAATCTGCATTCGTGATTCTCGACAACCATTTGAGCAATTGCATCAAACAAGCAATTCAAATGTGAAAGGACATGGCAGAGTTTCCAAAGCAAGCATGGTCCTACCTTGTCACGACCTGCATGTCTCGCGACTCTACCTTCACATCCCATTTCACACATAAACCTCAACAGCTTGAACAGCATCGAGGCGTACACCAACAAAGAAAAACATTTACGTGAACAGCTTGCAGTGATTGATGCACCAGTTTCCAAACCCGTCTTTGTGACATTCCTCCTCAACGACCACACAGGTGACAGGGGCAACGTCTGGAAGGTGCATAAGTTCAAGCATGAGAGTGAACTGATCGAAGCATACATCTGCAAGATGCTTCTCACTAAGTAGCATGACCGATAGCTAGCAAAATAGAAAGAAAACATTCTCACCAACACAGCGTACCAAGGTCTCAGCCTTGTAATAAGCTCCACTCAGCCATCACGAAACAGGCCTGCGCTGATGAAGGCAACGTTAGACCATTCTTCCGCCCAGTCCAAGCCAAACGCAAGCAATCACAGCTCGCGTGACCAGCGGCCAGGATCACACTTTGCATATGAATGCCATAATGGTGGCAGTCCAAGGCACGTGAATACCTATAGAAAGCGTCTATGGGATGAGGAGCAAGCGAAACAGATGAAGCAAGCAAGCAAATCAAGAGGAAAGGGGGAGAAGAAGAGTGTTGAAAAAGTGAAGCATGCCAAGAAGCAAGAGAAGGGGCAGGTAAGAAGGCAAAGGAGGGAGGCACAAGCAAGCAATATGACTGCACAAGGTCCGTGTTTCAACTAACAAACACAGACAGCAACGAGCTGGTTTGCTCAACATACGTGTGGTACATGCATAGTGGGTGCACTTCCCACATCACTTTCCACAATACGTACCTCCACGAACTCCTCCCCTGCTTCAAAGGCTTCGTCAGAGTCGCCAACAACAAGCATGTTTCACTGCTAGGAAAGGCAAAAATGACAATGATAGGGTACCAAGGGGCCCAAGTCAATTTTGGAGACGTGCTCTACATACCTAAGATTGCAATCAACCTCCTCTCACCAAGGCAGTTGATGAAGAGAGGTGCACACATCATCAGTAACATAGGGCACGTTGACTTGAAGAGCTGTGAGGCAAGACCTTCGCGAAAGATCACCTTCTACCACACGGCATGATCGAGCTGGATTTCTGAGCTCCAGTGTGTGACAAACTCCAATCGCCATTTGTGGTGGCAAGTCTCCAATACGGCTCTTGTGCAGACCTCACTATGTGGCACAAACAATTGGGCCACGTAAACAATTAGCTCATGCAGTCAATGCACAAGAAGGAGCTATTCAACAGCCTCGACATCAAGGATAACAAGAGCAAGGAAACAACGCAGCCATGCAAGGACTGCGTGCATGCAAATCTTTCACCATAGATGTTCCCTCCTTTCACAAAGTGTGACGTCAGCCTGAAGTTGAAGCTATTCCACACAGACATATGTGAACCACTACCAGCAGCTACCATATACAAAGGACATCAATGCTTTCTTACGTTTGTCGACAACGTGACACGTTTTGTGTGCAGCTATCCTTTACGCACTCGAGAAAAATCCCCACCTACTTCTTCAAGCGGCNGCATGTGATCTGGAGCTTTAGTGTTATATAGACGCAGACTTTGGTGGAACCGAGGAGGACCGACACAGCACGACAGAATTTCTGTGCCTGCTTGGCGGTGGAGCCGTATCACGGACAAGCAAGAGACAAAACCTGATCACACTTAGCTCTAAAAAATCTGAACATGTGCCTGCTACATCGGCTGCACAGGAGATCACGTGTCTACGCAACCTAATCGAGGAAATCATGTTTCCACTAGAGAAGCCCACGCAGATTTTTGTGGACAACAAATCTGCAATTGACCTATCAAATTCGACCAAGTTTCAAGGTTGAACCAAGCACATCGACATACGTAGGCATTGGAACCATTCAAAAGTACAAGATACTACGATTCAGCTCGTGTACGTGCCCAAGCGAGGCAAGCTCTAGACTTCTTAAAAAAGAATCTCCCCAAAGAAATTTTCTACAGGTGCTTGTTGTAGTGTAGACTTGCCACAATTGTGTTCTCATATTACACCTTGAAGAAGAGCGACGAAAACAACATGTGGAAGTCATGTATCACCTGTTCTATGATGCAAGTGGGTGAGAAAATTTCCACTGAAGCAAACAAGGGGAGAACTAAGAAATCCTTGCAGCCNTGCAAATCTTTCACCATAGATGTTCCCTCCTTTCACAAAGTGTGACGTCAGCCTGAAGTTGAAGCTATTCCACACAGACATATGTGAACCACTACCAGCAGCTACCATATACAAAGGACATCAATGCTTTCTTACGTTTGTCGACAACGTGACACGTTTTGTGTGCAGCTATCCTTTACGCACTCGAGAAAAATCCCCACCTACTTCTTCAAGCGGCCGGCAATGGCAGAGAGGCAAGGCAATACAAAGTTACAAGTCCTACGTTCAAAGAATGCGAGAGAGTATACGAGCGAAGAATTCATGTCCCATCTGGAAGACATGGGGATTGTGCAGTAGTTTTCAACAGCCTACACACCATAGCAGAATAGTGTGGCTAGTAGATCCAACAGTACAATGCAAGAGACGTTGAAGGCTATGCTTCTTGGTGCTCAGCTCAGCAACAACTAGTGGCCTAATGCGTTGAGGCAAGCAATTTTGGTGCGCAATCGCATACCACATGTGGTGCTACCTGACATGACGTCATTTTAGGCATGGCATGGTGGCAATCTTGATGTCACCATGCTTAGAACCTTTCGCTTCATGGCACTTTTCCATGTGCCAAAGGAGCGCCGCAAGAAGCTGGAAGAAAAGGCATTGTGGGGAGTTTTTCATGGACAAAGCCCTAACATGAAGGGCTCAGAGTTCTACAAATTGGACTTGTAGAGGATTGTTGTGAGCTGCAACTTAATATTTTTTCAGAACCTAAGGCGCCAAGCATGGGAGGAAAAGCATAAGACAACTCCAAATTTCCTCGAGACCTATTACGACTCCTACAATAAGTCACTGAAAGAAGAAGATTCAAATCCAGATGTACTCACCCTTGCGGATCTAGATGAGGCGCATGAGGAGGCGGTGGGCATGCGTGTGCACCTCCATGGAGACCACCTAGTAGGAATCTCCCGAGATCACGAGCCGGTCAAACTATGCCATGGCGAACTTGACGTGGTGCCTGTGAAGGATTGTCGACAAGGAACACGGTAGCATCATCCTATGGGCGGAGTCCACAACAGGTGTTTCACGCGCCTCCTATAGCAACAGTTGGAACAACAAAGAGCACAGGAGGAGGAGGAAAAGCATATTATCGCCATCACAGCATGTTTGGTGCACAAAGCCAACGTAAATGTTCTCGCTGACTTCACAACTAACCACCTCAGTGCCCTCCTGACTTTGACAAAATAACTACCTCAAGAGCCAAGGACTCTAAAGGAAGCCCTCACTGGAGAGCATGTAGCTAAGTGGAAAGCAGAATAGGATGCCGAATACAGGAGCCTCATGGAGCAAGGCACATGGGAGCTCGTGGAACTACTTGCAAACTCACGTCCTATTGGAGTCAACTGGGTCTTCCGCATGAAGACAAAAGCTGATGGCAATATCGAAAACTTCAAGGCCCTTCTTGTGGCAAACAAGTTTTAACAAGTGACTATTGTCTTTCTCTCCATAAGCCATCAGAAGAAGACAAACCACACTGTTATGTTTTGGTCTACGTTGATGACATTTTGATCATCGCTCCATCAGCCACTTTCATCAAAGCCACGGCAACGGCCATGGCAAAGAAGGTCAATGTGAAACTCATGCCAAGGTCAAGTTCTACATTGGCATGATCATCAAGTGTGATTGCATAGCTTGGACACTTGAATTGAGCCAACAGACCTATGCCACAAAGGTCTGTTTTTGTGTACCTGATCGATACGTGCCAACTCCTCTCACTAAGTAGTAACTGAAGCATCAAGGACCAAGGGGGAGGAGTGAGATGGACTATCGCAGCAGAGTCGGCTCATTGATGCATGCTACAAGTTATACACAACCACAAATACAATTTGCAGTCAGCAACCTTCTACGCAGTAACGAGACATGCTCAGAATGAGCGTGCAAGGAGCTTGATCGGGCCCTCGGATACCTCAAAACCACAATCGATGCCAGCCTAAACTTTGGCAGCGCATGTGATCTGGAGCTTTAGTGTTATATAGACGCAGACTTTGGTGGAACCGAGGAGGACCGACACAGCACGACAGAATTTCTGTGCCTGCTTGGCGGTGGAGCCGTATCACGGACAAGCAAGAGACAAAACCTGATCACACTTAGCTCTA
>SZWC01012679.1:44462-61460 GCA_023375785.1 Penium margaritaceum | reverse complement strand
ACGATTCAGCTCGTGTACGTGCCCAAGCGAGGCAAGCTCTAGACTTCTTAAAAAAGAATCTCCCCAAAGAAATTTTCTACAGGTGCTTGTTGTAGTGTAGACTTGCCACAATTGTGTTCTCATATTACACCTTGAAGAAGAGCGACGAAAACAACATGTGGAAGTCATGTATCACCTGTTCTATGATGCAAGTGGGTGAGAAAATTTCCACTGAAGCAAACAAGGGGAGAACTAAGAAATCCTTGCAGCCAAAGGAGGACTTTTCTAGAGATTCACAACATCATCCTTGCTTTCAGCAGTCGCTGCACTCAAATAGGTTTACTAGGAACACGAACCCAAACGCGACTCAGTTGCTGCAGGAACGCAAGATGTACCAGCGCGATTCTGTGTGTCGTTTTCAAAGAAAACAAGAAAACGGCCAGCGTGAAGACGCAGCTGCTTGCCAACGAGCTCGCTTGCTGGCAATGAAGCTGAAAGCAATCATAGCAACGGTTGCCAAACATGATGCAAGCAGGTGCCATCGTGTTGCACAATGGCAACACGATGTTGCACAAGAAGCGAGCGAAGTAGGCTCGCTTGCAGCCGCAACAGCTTGCACAGGGCAAGCAAGGGATCTCGCCAGCGATGGCGAGGTCTTGGTTTCCCTCACCCCATCGCGCGCCATGGCCGGAACTGCTATCCGGCTAAAACAAACCTCGCTTGAAAATAAGAGAAAAGGAGAAGAATGGGATCGATCATGAAATGGGATCAAGCAACGGACGACGGGGATTCTTTGACATTTAGCTCAGCCTACGCAAAGTGCCTCCTTTAATACGCGACAAAAATCTTAACACACGCATTTGCAACATCCATACGGTGCCTATTTGTGGACATGAGCAGGTGTGCGAGGTCTCGGCCCAAAAAAAAAGCTGCGATTGGCTGCCTTGAAAACAACCGCGCTCCTAGACGATTTGAGCAAGAAACAGCTCACACAGACACAACTGCGCATACTCGAAGGACAAAAGTAAGTGAAGCTGGTGACAAGTAATAAAGAAACGGCTGTCACTCTCACAAATCGGCTGAGCGAGACTGAAAACGGTAAAGTAAGCCTCTCAAGCCGTCGTGTCACTGTTTACACAGCTCCGGCGGCACAAGACATGGTGATGGAGCCAAAAACAAATTGGAATCTAAGGAAGTTTCCACAATAGTTTAGGAGAAACACTAGGAGAGGAGAGTCTAGGAAGAGCTTTTTGGACATGCAAGCCGTCAGCTAAACAAGCCACCAGAACTGTTGCTTTCTGATAAAGCAACATCGAACTTTTTGGAGTGGTCTGAGCTTGACCGAACTATACCCAGTTTTTTAGATTTATTGGAGTCAAGTGGGACAAAACCAGAAACAGGTCCTTCACAGTTCCAAATTTTTGGAGGACTCAACATTGAGAAAGACAATTTTCACTTTGACACAACAGCAGACATCGAGAATTTTCTCGATCAGCCCATCACCGAAGAAGAGTCTCGACTCAAGTTCCTCCACGAGAATTTTTGGAGGTCTCACGAGGAATTTTTTAGTAACACTCCAACTTCATCCAAGCTCTTCACCAGTGCACCCATCAAGGGGGAGTATTACTGGCTAGTGGTTTCATGCTCCGATATGGCACAATTGGTTTCACAGTCGGATAAAGATGCATGGAGTGAGAATTTTCTTGGTGGCTTCCGTGAGCAAAGCCGTGGACAGTTCTTCACTGTACAGGCCAGTCCAATTCTAGCAACCAAGCCTAAAGGGCTTGGATTGTAAAACAGCGTGTGGCATGCGTAGGCTACTATGCATGGCTCTAGTGGGGCAGGGACTCATAGCTGAGTAGTGCAACAAAGCGCCGTGGTCGAGTCGGCAAAGGCCTGACTAGGCTTCTAGAATGAGGCAGTTTGTAAACTCTTGGTGTGGACCGTCAGCAAAAACAATCTGTGGCCACGAATCAACATGCTTCTCTGCTCGCCACATGGACAGGTTGCATGGCAAGCTAAAGTACAAGGATTACGCTTATGGAGATCTACGGTTATCATTGATTCGTGAGAAGGGCCAGGATGTGCGCATTACGGCTACAATGATCTACGGCTCTCACAAATCCGTGAGAAGCTCCAGGATTCAAGAACCAAGGTTACGGTGAAACTTCACCGTACATCTCAGGAAGCTTCTTGAAGTAAGTAAGGAACTCAACATACCAGAGCCGCAAGAATAAAAGGTAGCGACCCTAGCACATCCCAGTATCTAAACAGGACTCATCTTTCATGTCACAACCTTGCACAACTTAGCATCAGGAAGTACCTCCGACCAAGGTTCTGTTGCAGTTTGCCCTGGACACCCCTACAAGCCTGGCAGAGCTTTGCCAGCCTGGGAAGGAGGAAGCCTTGACAACCGGAGGCCAGTCCACCATGAATTCAGTGCTTCACCAAGACCCCTTGCCTCAACGGCCTTAACGGCCTAGCAAGGATTTGCCCCTTGCGTGGGCCAAGAGCAGTGCTAGAGCTCATGTGTACCCTCTAAAAGGCTCTACTTTTCATGTACCATACTCGTACTTTGGAATCAATCAAGATTTCTTCCACTGTCACGTGCAGTTTCCGAAGTACCGATATATTTACTGATATATCTGTTAGCTTGTTGCATGAGAAAAGATCATGTATAAGAAAAGAACCTAGTCCTTGCCACACACCTGCAAATCCCAGCATGGAGAAGACGGTGTTTCATACACGGTACGACCATTTTAAGTACCTCATGATGTCGTTTGGGTTGACCAACGCTCATGCTACGTTCAAGAGCCTCGTTAACAGGATCTTCCATCCTCATCTAGACCAGTTTGTGGTGGTGTTCCTCGACAATATCCTAATCTAATCCCAAACTTTGGAAGAGCATCAGCAACACCTTCGACAAGTACTAGACATTCTTCGAAAAAAGAAGCTTTTTCTGAAGCTCTCCAAGTGTGAGTTTGAGAAGCGAGAGGTGGAGTTCCTTGAACACATTGTGAGTGGGAAGGGTCTCCGCAAGGACCCAAATAAGGTGGAAGCAATGAATCCGTGGCCAACACAAAATTGTGTACATGATATCCAGGCCTCTTGAAGTTAGTCAACTACTGACTGAAATTCATCGCGGTTACGCACAGTTGTGTCACTCAGCGTCTAAGGAAGGATCAACAATGGGAATGGGGCGATTAAGAGCATAACAGCTTTGGAGGGCTCAAGACTACAATTTGTGACAATCAGGTCCTGGTGCATCCAGATGGAACCAAGGACTACATCACGACAACAAACACAAGTGACTATGCCATTGGAGCAATGTTGACGCATGATTACGGGAACTTGCCGCAGCTGATCACACAATTTGCAAGGTATAGATTTGAATAATACAATTCATAAGAAGGAGATGCTATCGATGATCCACGTGTTCAAGCACTAGAGGTGCTACCTCGAGTTGCGATAATGCGTGGTCTTCACGGATCACTACGCCTTGAAGTATCTGAAGACACAACCAAACTTGAGTTGCCGACAAATTCAATGTATGGAGTTCTTGGAAGGGAGTTTTGACTACAAGATATAATACAAACCAGAAGATGAACCCGGCAGATCCTCTATAACGGAGTTCGACTTGAGCCTCAATGCCATCTCAGTGCCAGTGGAATCTCTTGTCATGCATAGCCTAGTAAAACATGGTTGTGGCATGAACAATGTGTTCATGGGTGGTGCGCTCAAAGACACCACATGGAATGGAGAGTACTGGCAAAGGGGGCAAGAGCAGAGGATAGTCTTACCGGCCAATACGCCATTGAAGCAATTGTTGTTGATGGAGGCGCATGACACCCACTACTCAGGTCACTTTGACTTCAACAAGACGCTCAAATCATTGGCACGCCAATACTGGTGGTCCTCAATGGCAACTGATTGCAAGAGGTTTGTGAGCAGCTGAGATGTGTGCCAATGCATCAAGACACAAAGGACCAAGCCACAAGGGGAGCTGTAAACGTTGCCCCTAATTTTGAGGCCATGGACGGACCTCTCGATCAACTTTATCGAAGAGTTGCCTGAAACGCCGCAAGGCAAGAACATGGTGTTGGCGGTGGTGGACTGGTTTTCAAAGATGGCACATTTCATCGCATGTCCTGAGAGCATCACACTTGCCAAGAAAGCTCAACGCCTCCTAAGTCATGTCATCAAGCTACATGGAGTGCCGTAATCGGTGGTCTCAGATCGTGATCCACGCTTGAATTTGTGGTTCTGGAGAGATCTCTGGAGAAGCTAGGCATGCAGGTGTAGCTAATCATGACATACCACCGACAAAGCAATGGGTAGACAGTGCGCACTAAATGGACATTGGAGTAGCAACTATGGAGCATGGTCCCACCGAATTGTGAGGGTTGGGAGGAGAAGCTTATAGTGGTAGAATTTGCATACAACTCAGTGGTGTCAGCATCAACAGGTAAGTCATCAATTGAGGTGGTCTATGGCCACCAGCCACTGAGCCTAGCCACCCTTGCAACGACAACATCTCTTCCGGCGGTGCAACATATTACTAATGGACTTGCCACCACTTGGGACTTGGTGCGGCAACGGCTATTCAAGACAAAGATGTAGCAAAAACAAAAGGCTAATAAGCATTTCTCTACAGAGGAGTCGAAAGTGAGAAATAAGGCTATGTTGAACTCAGCTAACCTACAGGTGGTGGGAGTTAGGAGTCCCAAGCTAAAGCCATGATGGGTGGGTCCGTTCCGCATTTTAGAGACGCAGGTGACAGTATTATACAAGCTAGAGCTGCCAGCTTACTACACCATCCATCCAAAGTTCCACATCTCCCTATGTTTTGCCTATCACGACCCCAATACCTTCTTTTAGAGTTGCGGGTCAGCTCCACCTCCTATTGTCTACGAGGGAAGAAGTGAATAGTTTGAGGTGGAGACGATTTTGGCAAACCACCAAAAGGGACGTTGGCAAGAGTATCTTGTACAGTATAAGAGGTACCCAATGGAGCACAACTCTTGGAAGCTCAAGGACAACTTCCATGTCGAGGGTACCAACACAACTCTTCAAGAGTACCTCAAGCACACCAGAGCATCACGCCTCCAACAAGGGGGGATGTAACAATGTGCCCCTGGTTTTTTTGGCATACTCGAGGCTTGTCCGAGTTTTGGGGGCATGCTAGCTATATTCCGTTTTTCCATATATGGGCTTGTGATAGAGCTTGCCTGCACTCTACCGTGGTTGTGTGGAGCGAGGAGGAGGAGTGAGTGAGCGATGGAGCAAGCGTGCTCCACACGCCACAGGCGTGTTTCACTCATCACTTTGCAGCAACATTTCAAACATGCCACAAGAGGGTGGCTTTCACCCTCTCTATAATAGTATAGCGGTGGCACTACTCGTCCAAGGGCAGTTTCAAAGGACGACCCCGACAGCGTGCGCGGTCAACGACAACAATTTCCATTGACTATGACCGTGCGACGATCGTAGTACCATCGGTGGCATGCACAACAGGGCAAATGCACCCACCATTGAGAGCCATACAAGACAAACGTGATAGCTTACTGAGAGACAAGCCAGATTGTTGCTCTGGATGATCGACGGCGGAGCACTCCTCACACTAGGCGTTAGGTACAAGTACAACACCAAGTCCACGTGCAAGTAAAGCAATAGGTTCAAGAGGAAGTAACTTGCTACAGCAAGCCAGGAGAGCAGTAGGCTAGGGCTATAGTAGCCGGCTACGTAATATGAATACCTTGTACTCTATACAATATCATTAACATGTGATTTTCGAGCTCTGACTTCCAGAATTTCTCCAATTCTATCTTTCTGCTACAACTGTGCTCTCCACACACCAATGATTAATCTTGAAAGAGCAAACACTATCAAAGAGGGGACGTCAAGGTGCTCTCAACACACAGCCTGTGTCTCCACTTATGAGCAAGGACCACTACACTTGTGTGGCCATTCTCACGGAATATGCAATAAGTGAAGAAAAAATTGGGGGATAACCACTTTTCCACTCACTTGGATTTAAGTCCTCTTCAATCATTCTGTGAGGCACTGTGCAATATGTGAAACAATGCACATTGCATTAGAGACTTGGGCGTTGCTATAATGGGTGGTGTCAGGTCAAATCTCTCTAAAATTAGGAGGAACAAGGGGGAAATGGTTGGTTTGAACATGAGTATGGTAGCTAATAAAAACTACAAAAAACTAAGGAATGTTGTGTTGTCCATGTCGGTCACTATCTGTCTACTGAACATATAACAAATGAGGTATGGTTAATCATGCCACTCTCATACATTTTATTAGACATTCATAAAACTCCTCCGTTATCTTCTCTGTCTTGAAGTTAACTCGAATGTTTTCACTTGTTAGATCATTTGTTTCTTAGTGGAAAAACGTTGTTTTGTTCCAAAATCATTTCTAATAAAAGGAACGGATCAGTTAACCCTCTTTTCTATGTTAGTTTTGAAAAATGGTAGATCAATTTCAAGTTAACTATTTCATGTCTCCACAAGTAAGACAAGATATTTTTGTCATGTACATAATGTGTTGGAACCCCAAAAACAGAATGGAGATAAATGTTTTAAGGAAAACATGACATATTTCTGCTTTTGTGAAAGTTTTTGTGTGTTGTTAATGTAATTAACTTGAAGTCCATTCTGACACCCTCAACCAACTACCCACTTTTAAATGGAAAATATACTAGGTAGTGCATCGTGGGGATCAAATCCCCACCCATCATTGAAAGTACTGATTGTGTGTATCGTAGTCTCTGTTCTATTTGTGCTTAAAATCCTACACAAGTGTATTCATACACTTATGTACAAATACGAATCTCTCTAGATGGACTTTCAAATGCACCTCCCCCTAATACACATGAATCATGAACAGGGGTGGCGACTCCCTATCCCCCCTAACCTCTCCTAAAACGTGGGAGGTGTACGTAATGGGTGTATCGGTAATTGTGGCATACAAAAGAATGCAGCTGTGTAGCCTTTCATAAATGCAAAGAAGCATATGCATGGCATCAATCATGCAATTGCAAACGGTCAAAGAAAAGAACAAATGTAATGAATTGTTTAAAGACAGGTTCCCTTTTTCTAATGATATGAGCTTAAGAACAGCACTCCATCTAGAATTCCCCAAAAAAACAAAATGTTTTTATGGGAAGTGTATTCGAGGGAGCATTTGGTAATGAATACAAACAATTACACAAGTGTCTTTCTACCTTTGTTCATGAAGTTGAGCCCCTTTCACATTCACTTCCAAAAGACTCTCCCTTGATTCACTACGACTTCAAGGGAAGACAACTTGACCAAACCCCTCTCTAATTAAGAAGTGCATCTACCCTTTGTCTAAGAAATAGTTTCGGATGGAAAAACAAACAAAATCATGATTGCATTTTAATAAACTGAATGCAAAACCTATTCTGATCTCAATATATGTGTGGTTTGAATCAAGCAACCACCTTGATAATCTGGATGTATTTGGAACATGTATCGGGATGTGTCTCTTCCACACAATAAAAAACGTACACAAGTGTACATTTCACCATTTATACTAAGTCTACCCCTCTCCAAATACAATGCCCAATACAAACCCCCGGTAGGGTGCCGGTATTGGGTATTGTATGTGTAGAGGTGGATATCCCCCTTTTAAAAGTTATGTATGTATCTAGCAAGTGTATCGATTGCTTTATCAAATAGAAAACAGCAAAGATACCCGTGAATTGTATCTTGAAAAGGAAAATTTCAGCTCCATTTGTCCAACCGCATCATCCAACATAATTAAGGACATAAGAAAAATGAGAAATTCCATAGTCATTGAATGCAATAGGGTAGCTTTTAAAAAACGTCTACCTTAAAGCCATGCAAGTGCATTTTTGCCTGTGTAAAAGTTTTTAACCCCCCCAGATACAAGACTCAACACACCTCCGATTCAATCTCTTACTTTGGGGGGGGGGTTCCCCTTGATTATTTTAACCATACACTCTAGCGTTGAGTCAGCCATTCTAACATAGGGTATCCATCTTAGGATTTGAAGGAGAAAATCATAGTTTTGCATCCCATATTATGTTACACACAATAAAGGTAACATTAGTATAGGTTTTGGATATATTCTAAAAAGCAATGTGCTCAATTAAGCTTTGAAAGAACTAATATTTTCTTCAATTGAATACATTTCAAAGCATTCAGATCTTAGTAACGTTAACTGAGATTCTTGTGCTCATGTATATCAGACATATTATGTACATGATTATAGTAAGTAATTTCTTAAAAACACACATAACTACACTTTCTTCTAACAATCCTCAACATATGTTTCAGCCTTGTACATAAGTTATGACGTGCATAGATTTGGGGTGACTAGGAATAAATTAAATCATCACACATTCACCTATGTATTGCACAAAAATGAGAATCAATAAAATCTCATAACAATTTGAAAGGTAGGAGGGTTCAAAGGAAGTTCAATGAAACTTCCAAGGGAGTATACATTAGAGTAATGAGGATTAACACGGTACTTGTAGGAAGAATTCCTAACAATGATAAGTCCTTTCCAAGAAAGTTCCTTTACATTTGTTCTTAATCCGTACATTAAGTTATCCATGTGTACTTCTTGAGTGATTGACCATGAATGCCGCAAATGCCAAAACAGAAATGTGTACAGTGAACACATGTCTTTGAAGCTGTTCTACAAAGTGGATATGCCCTCCAAGAAGTCCACATATTACATATTGAGAAGAGCAAGGTCATACATACAATAAGGTGAGCAATGAGGAAAAGGACAGGAAATGTTCAACGCAAACATGACATAAACATATTTAAAATGATATGTACATCAGATCTCGTTACACCAATGTAAAACCCAAAGGTTATCAAAACATACAAGGACAACATCAGAGTACATGAATAAATCCACAATTATTTTTACAAAAGCGGCACATTCATCAAATTTCTACATGGCAAACCATTCCTTCATATGCAAAACAACTTCACTGTATGTCGTTGCTCATTTCAAACATCCTAGCACGCAATGAGTACACATGGTATACATACATATAGTGCTCCAATGTTTAAGTGCAACCAATATGCCATGCCAAAATTTCAACATGAAAGCATGACAGCTTCAAAATGCGTGTAATGCAAGTAAAACATCAATGATAAATAAGTCGCATTTCAATTATTTCCTTTATTTACCAGGTAAAAATCTATTAAAAAACATATGTTTAATAAATTTCAGAAATATTGATATTCTGAAAACCAAATGTGTTCAAATGCACGAACAACAGACAATCATGATGAATAATTTCAAAAGCACTGGAAGAATGTTTTTTTATGATTATTATTCAAATTGAATAATGCTCATGATAACAAAATACTTGTAAAACCTGAACCTTAGGGTCAAACAATCAACTTAAAACATTAGAAAAGTGTGTAAACCTAATCATTCTTTTCACTATGTATTGTTTTCTGTCTCTATACTATGTTGTATTGGATGGAATTGCCTCATATCACACTTCCACAAAATAAACTATTTAAACAAAATGACGAAATACATGGTGATTTCAAATTTTTCTTTGAATTAATTCAAGATAAAAAATTATCAAGATAAAACATCAACATTTACTTTTTCATAAAGAAATTCCTAGGATATATTCAACATATTTTTCGCATGACATCTAACATTTTTCACATCAAGGAAATTCTTTGTACGACATAAACTGATGTAAATGTGAAATGTAACATTTTGATACAGAAAATACACCTTTCTAGATTCATTTCATTTCTTTCCACCCTCCCTCTATAATAAACAAAATTAATTAATCAAACATGATATATGATAAATTTGAGGAGTTCGAGAAACATCAAAATCGCAACAAAAATGAATTATTCAACTTAAATATCTTTAAACACTTTCATAGATGACAAGATAATCTCCTTTGGTGAAGAAAAGATCTGAAACCTTCGTAATGAAAAACAAAAATGAACCAATATGCCCCAAAAAATGTGGAAAACACTCTATTTTCACATAAATGTGAAATAACTTCCTTTGAAAACAGTTAAGAGGCAAAACACTTTTGCTTAAAGTTTTCTGGAACAAACTTCAGTTATATCAAAATAATATAATAACTTCTCTATGGAACTTTTAAAATTGTTTATAATTCTTATTTACACAATTTCGTCAAGTGCCTAGAGCTTTAAACATACTCAATGCACAAAAAGTTGCAAAAGCTAGTTTAACTCAATTCGACACAAATTGTGAGAATTTAAACTCGAAACAAAGACAAAAATGGCATTGATAGAACAGTTGTAAGATCTAATTCATATTTCCTATCCATTGACCTCTTTAATAAAATACAAAACCATTTATTAATTTAGTTTAAGTTTTTTATGAGACCGTGACTGACACAAGTTGTTCATAGTAGAGATGATGGAGGTGGTCGTGAACCTTTTGATCAAGCCCTTACTTTTTTCAAGGGTTTGTGCCACAAAATTGATAGATAAGTCTGAATTCTCTCTAGGTATGAGAAAATAAGGAAAATTCTCTTTCATTTTGAAATGCATGAAGATTTAACACATATTTTATGAAGCAAATAAAGGATGAAGAATCATACAAATGTAATGTGAAATAATGAAAGAACATTTTTATGAGCAGGTTTGTAGCTATGGATAATGTTGGCTATTGAGGATTTAATTCAACATTGATCAATTGTTTGGTCGAGCACCAAAGTGGAGCATTACTGTTCAAGGGCGATAGAAAAAAGATTGATTTCGCTATCTTTTTCTATAGTGAACAACAATAGGCAACAATGTTGAAGACCTTGATGGGTTGGCTATATTCACATATAGCAGACCCATCATTGAAAACGAAACAAGTAAGAGCCTTTTGTACCAATGAGATGAAGGCTCAGGAAAAATCACATGCCTGTTTTTCTCTTCCCAACGGTGGCCACTTTTCACCTCAACCTAACATGGCTTTGAAAACGTTTTTTGGCACGCAAGGCATGGGTGAGGGTGTCTGTAGTCCGATGCAGTGGTTGCTTGAGTTCTTCCAACTAAGGATTTTTTGGTTTGTTTGCCTGGTTGAAGTCTCAACTTTTGAACATGTGAAGGGTAGTTTTAAGTCAAAGTGGAAATGTTAAGATTAAGTCAACGTGAGACGACCACGTAACCCGTGCAGTTTTTTAAGGCAGTGATTTCTTTCTCACACCTCACATGGTTGTGCTAAAAACAAAGGTTGCACTGTTAGATGTTAATTCTCGATGCATGTCTATGGCCTTGGTGCTTGTGGAGATCGGTAAAGTTATGCTATCATGAGCATGCCCAATGCAACCTTTTGCTGTTACACTCACGAGTGAGCTACTCTTCCTACAAAAGATGCTCTTGTGCACCAAGTTGTCGCCTCAATGCCATGGTCCCTTGCTCAACAACCAGGCACGTACCTGCTTCTTGTTGCACCATGCGTTTTGCTTCATCTGCCAAGCGTTACTCTTCTTCCCCCTAACGTTCAACCTGCTCTACCACGTGCACACCCTAAATTCCCCCATGCACAAATCATGAAGGACAATATTTTCATCAAGAGGTTGAGATTTTTCACCTGAATTCTCCATCTCCATGTTGCTCATGTAACCCTCATTGCCTCTCATGTTTACAATCTAGATTCCACCTTCGGCACTTGAAGAACCAGTTGCTCATTGGCGTAAGCAATATGACTCCACAACTCCTTCAATAACACAATTAGCTAGAACTAAAACTTTAAATGTTTTAAGTACTAACCTTGCTCTAATAACATGTTGGTGTCTATGGGGTGTAACAAGAGCTAGGCTCCTTTTTGTAGGGACTATTGTGCCTAAAGAGCAACTCCACAAACATTAAATTGTTGAGATGAGAAGAATGCTACGAGTGAATGAAAAACGTTGGTCACAACTATATTGCCAGAGATTATACAGCAAACACAACTCAGTTAGAGACAAACAGTGAACTCTCACACCTATACACAACTCCTCGCCCACAAGTGCGCAATATCCAACAAGACAGATTCGGCAAAGTACCTTGATTCTTGGACGTAGTCTAGTCAGCAGAGTTAGGTTGAAATACCTTCAAGTAGTCCGTGGCAGCCTCTGACCCAAGATTGCCGACTATTGGTGTCTTGAGAAGAGTGTGCAAATTCTTGGCCATGGGTGATGTTTCAAATTGTTGGAGGCTACAGTGGTTGCCTCTAAGCAAAAATCTTGGGTAATCATTGAGTTATTGAACGAGGACTGTTAGGGAAGACACCTTCTATAAAACGTTAATGGCCAGTTGATTTCTCTCCACACAAATAGAAGCCTTCGGTTGCACGTGGGAGGATTCCTAGCCTAGGAAACTTCCTTTAATTAATAGCCCCTCCAATACCTTCTGCAAATGAGTCGTGCATGGTTGTGAATATGCAAAGTGGTCCCCACTTTTGGCTATGCTTGTGAATGGTCATCGATGCATGCATGCTAGGATGTAGTGCTATGTCATGCATACATGCGCTGATGTAGAGCGGTCCACACTCTAAGCCTTTTATACTGCTTCTCAGTCACACTTATGCATAACCCTATGTAGGGAAGTTCACACTGTTGTGTTAGATGTAGCCTCACCTTCACTACACCAAGTCATGAACCCAATATTGTGTAGCCCTATGGTGCTATTCTTGACTAGTCTCAATTAGCAAGCATGCACAGCCCTAATGTGCATGCAGAATAAAACATTCAACACTTCTGGAGTCCATTCCCCCCTTGACCTAGATCCCATAATGATATCCGGCTGATACAAGTGGAGAAAATCTTCATCGTTAAAACCCAAGAATGTTTTAGTGAAAATTCTCTTTCTTCTTAGAGGCTTCTTGGATTCCCAAATTGATTGCGGCAACTTGACTAGAGAATAGGTGTAGTAATTGCCAGCTCATACACAACCATCGTGTGTGGGTAGTCTTGAAAGAAGGTATTGGTAAGGCTCTTCTGTGTGGGAAATCTTTCTTTAGTACAAACGGGAACCTTGGTCATGCCACACTCAAGCTGACCACATCCTTTGTGTAAATGCATGGCTAAGAACCTTCACGCTGAATGGTAAAGGCTTTTGATATCATTATGAATCAGCTAAATGTACCTTCTGAGAAAAAGGCAGAACTCATGTTGCTGATCAGCAAGGAGCCAAGTTCTGCTGTGTGGTTTTTCCTCACTCACATCATCACCAAAAAAACTAGGCAAATTTATGGTGAGTATTGGAGACTATTAGGTTACGTGCTTTCATAGTGCTTTGGTGTTGGGATGTATTAATTATTTTTCTAACTGTGATTTTCTGGTCTTGTTTTTGCACCTTAGTGGTGAAGAATGAAATTTTGTGTTAAAGGTCACGGATGGGTGCTCCTATTCATTTGCAATTTCCTATTTTGTTATGTGTTGATTCATGTCCATTATTGGTCAATTTGTGCATGTTGTTGAGCATCTACACATAGTGTTGAGGTTCGCAGAGCGTACAATATGGGATATGCACTTGGTAGAAGGTCTAAGAACACGCTTGTAATTGAGTGATGCATGATGGTTATATGTTAAGAACTTGAGATATTTCCTTATTTTTTCATTGCCTTCTTGTCCACATGTTGCCAATATTAAATCATGTAGCGTTCATGTTCCAATTATCGAAATGTAATGATAAAACTTGTGTAAAATCAACAGATTGTAGAAACACATAATCAACTGTTAGAAATGAGTATTTTACATTGAAACATGAAAAACAGAAAACTTTACTTTACTTGGTTAGCCCTTCTTGTCATATAGTCTAAGTATATCTCATGTGTAAGATGATCATGTAATACCATGCATCAACAAGTGCAAAAGCATCGTCCATTTCCTTTTTTCTTTAGGCCGTCAAGCTCTACAAGCATCAATGTGTAGATATAAATCATTCATGCTCCCGCCTTCCTCAGTAACCGCCATAATAAAAACATGGTGGAAACGAGAATAAGTGATACCTATGTTTGCATGGGCATTCATATAGTAGCACTCCACATAGACAAGTATCTAGAACTTCTCTTTGAGTTGTCCAATGACTAGATCTATTGTCATACGCAATGATGAAGTGCGCATGATGAACAAGTTCGTCGGTGTCTCTTGAATGTTTGCTTTGTTGTTCATTGGCTCTTGCATGATATGGCACTCCACTATAATGCATAAAGATATCCATTCACAGTGGGTTATCTTACACTAGTAAAGAAATTCTTCGTTCTGGCACTCATTATCCTTCAGATGTAGCATGGCAATAAACACGTGCATTGTGCGCACTCTCCTCCTAGTCTGCATGTACCCACGTGATTTTCTCATCAAAATCCATTATAATTAATTGATTTTGTGTATTCTGCCCTTTACAATTGCACTAGGGTCCTTGCTTCTCTAAGGCCAGCCACGTAGGAATGTGGGTTCCATCCACTACACCATCACCTTCTCTTAACCATGGCATGAACTGGGTGCTACGGCCAGTTTTGAATGGTACATCATTTGCATTGTAAAGTCTGATGATTGTACGATCTTCAATACATGTAGCATCACCTAACCAAAATGGAAATGAACAATTTCCTTTTGGTGTTCAATGGTCTTGCTTAAGCATTGCTGCCCCTTTCTAGCCAACATCTCGCAAAGGTACATCGCCACATATTTGACAATGGAAATATGGATTTTTGAGTACAAATTAGCTTGCTGTAGCACCTAGATGAGCTTGTTGAAACGCCACGAATTAAGAACAAGTATGTCTTGAACTCGCATGGAAATAGCCTTGCGCAAAAGTTTCTCCACGTCAAACTCTCTCCCAATAGCGGTTATGTGAGATATTTCCTCTTAAAACAGGGGAGGGTGATACAAATGCAAATGAAAACTTTGATGGCGAGGAGTTGCACTTGTAGATCTAAGGGTATGTTTTCCATGATGAGATGGGATATGTCTTGCTGAGGCACTTGGCCCTTTTGGGCTAACTGCTTAACAAGGGCACGCTATCCTGCACTTTGTCAGAGTGGGCAAAATTGCAGAAAGCGAGAGAGAAATGAGTGAGTGAGAGGTGCTTTCCTCTTAAAGTCGCCACAACGCATTTAAAAAACTCATAGAAACTTCATGCAAGTGGCGCACACTCGCTAATCAACCAGCCGGAGTAGGGAAGCTTCTAAGGAATGCCCAGTTTGGTTTGTTTCTACGGTCGAGTTCAATTATCCAATAGAACTGAGGGTGAGGCTGGTTGCGGTTAAAATGGAGAGTTGGGTGGAACTTCTGAATTTGCGGTTGCTTGGTTTGTTTGGATGGTCAAAACATCGAGTTTTGCATGTGAGAAGACATTTTTAATGATTTTTGTTAGCATTGTCTTCAAAATCCTGCCGCTTGTCACCGTCAAAGCTGTGTGTGCATGAAATATGCGCACATCTTGGCATGTGCCTCGTTGTAAAAGATCCTTTTTTTTTAATCCGTTCCATCGTGGCTGGGTTGAATGGAGAGACATCCCCATGCCAGATCCCTTGCCCAACGCATGGCAAGAGAGCATCCATGCTCTTCACAGGCAGCCCAACCAACTTTGCTCTCGGCTGAACTACGAATTTTATCGCAGGTGGAAGTGGGTGAGCGACATTTCACCTTCTTCATCCACCCACATAATTTAGGACATTCTCTGCCCCTTACGAGCTACACAATGCTAGGCAACTACAAACGCCGTAGACATGCGTGGGTGAGCGCAATGGTTTCACCCGTATCCACCCATATTCACCTATTCCCACCTCTAATGCGAAGCTGGCCGTTCGTCCTTTTGTTGAAGTGTGCTTCCTGTGGTTCACTCAGGTTGTGCCAGATCGTGAAAGGAATGCACAGTAAGGAAGAAAAGAGGCAGAAAGACTCTTTCTTGCCAATTGCACGTCAGTCAGTGATGGTAAATATTTCCAAAGAAAACTCGCCAAAACACCAAACCACTAAACTCAACCGAGCGGAAGGAAGAAGGTACTTGGCAGTAACTGATTTGGTTGGAATCTTGGGTTGAGTTCGTTCAACCCACGATGCCAACCGCAACCGGCCTCACACGATTCCAACTGCAACCAGCCCCGCCCTTTGTCCAGTGCATCTAGAGCGGCAGAAGGAGACAAAGACCCTGATTCTGAGCGAGAGATGCATGCCCAGACAAAGAAGCTACGAGGATGCGTCTCGAGTGCCTTTCGAGCTCACGGGAGTCTCTCGAAGCGCAGGTTCGCCGCGTCCACAGGGTTCATCTTCCAGCAATAATCGATTAGGGCCCTCAAACCACGTTCAGAACCTAACCAGCCCGCGATTGAACGGGCGTTTCGGCGTGGGTGGAACTTTCGCACGCGTGAGCTTCTTGACGCAAATCCGCTTGAGCGTTGTCAGGATCAGCCCTTGTCTCGAGGGTCTTTCCTCGGCTAGCGCCAAGTCTGAGACACATGTATAGATTTGGCGCCAGCCGACACAAAGGCGCGATCGGGCCGTCGGAGCCAACTCAGCGACAGCGGACTTGCCGCCCACTTCCTTTTGTGAGGGCGGTCTCACTGCCGTAGTTAGCCTTCACGAGGAAAGATAGTCGTTATGGCGTTATGTCTGTGGTTTTCACGCGACGTAAGGTTTGTACCTACTATATCCACGAGTTCAACTATTCACAGCCCATATCTGGCAGTTTAAACACAGGCACAATGTCCAGCTTGCTTTCAATCCTAAACAAGAGGCAGGTGTTGCACGCAAAGCGTGCATAGGGTTACATAGTAACCTAGCAAACGCGTTCATATTAGTATCTCTTAAGAGGCTAGATAAATGCTCGCAATCTGGACCACATCATGGAAGGTTTGCCATGAGACTTTACCTCGTCCGTGGAAGCCAAAACTGGTTTGGCAGTCCAAAAATGGACTGCCAAACTGTCAACCGCATTCTTTCAAACTTTTTTTTTTGGTTCGCCCATGAGTGCTCTTAAACATTGTGTATGGTTTGGGCGAACTCTTCCTGAATTA
>SZWC01012679.1:24795-39696 GCA_023375785.1 Penium margaritaceum | reverse complement strand
AACAAGGAGGATTGTCACATAATGAGTCATCAACATCATGAATGAAAACTAATAGTTTCAATCACCAACTAAACATGAATACGTGACTGGCACTTGGACCTAAGCTACAGCTTGTCGGTCGGCATGGCTAGCAGCCTCCCCCCTTGCGGCTGGAGCGTCCACCATGTTGGGTGACAACCATGTTGGGCCTCCCTTACCTCCTATGGTCGCAGCCCATGAATGACGCCTTGTAGGAATGTTGTTCACTTTTTCCGTGTTTAGATGGTACCCCTTGGCTCGCGTCACTCTGTGCGAGCTGCCCGCTCGCTCCAAGACTCGTTGACCACCCCTGTGGGCAACCGAGATCCGGGCTCCCATGAGTTATGTTGAGGTCCACACTTGGCCCAATGAACGAGGTCTTCCCTAACAACCCGCGACCGGAGTATACGCTCTCGATGTTGGAGTAGATGAGGAACCTCATATTGGCCGTCGAGAGCAAGGACTGCCAGTGGTCGCTGAATTGTTCTCTCTGCCGAGTATGGAGCCAATAGGCTCACATGAAACACGTTATGTATCTTCATACTCGACGAAAGTAGCAATCGGTATGCCACTGACCCGATACGTGCAACGATGGGAAACGCCCCAATCCACATCGGTAGAATTTCTCATGCCCTTGACGACTTCAACATAAGATTCTTAGTGCTAAGCAACACTTTGCCACGGATGTCAAACAAGACCTCACGACGACCTTTTTCGGCACATGCCTTTTGTCGCTGCTGAGTAGCTTGAAGGTGACCCTTTGCCTCTTGTAACAAGGAGCCTGTGCTCGGTAAATGCTTGAGCAGAAGGAACATGTCCTATTGTACTCCCACTCTTCAGGAATGAAGAGGGCACTATTTGATGCCGACCACTGTTCAACACAAACGGAGTGAATTGTGTATACTCGTTCACCGAGTTATTCACCGCAAACTCTGCCATTACTAGAAATTTTTCCAAGTCATTCATTGTAGGGTCTACGTACATACGGAGCATTTGTTCCAGAGTGCGATTCATGCGCTCCGTTTGTCCGTCAGTTTAAGGGTGAAACGCTGTCAACCTTTGCGACTCACTGTCGAAGTACTCGTGCATCGTTTGCTAGACTCTACTATCAAATTTCCTATGTGGGTCAGAGATAATGCGCAATGGCAAGCCGTGGTACTTTATGTGATCTTGAAAGTAGAGACGAGCGGTCTCCTCAGCATTTACATCAGTGGTTGTAGGAAGTGTGTCATCTTCGTTAGAAGATCCACAACCACTAGCATTGTATCGTGGTCACGGGCCATGTCCGGAAGACGAGTAATGAAGTCCATGCTGACGCACTCCCATGGAGTTCTAGGAATGGGAAGCTACTGGAGGAGTCCAGCTGGCTTTTTGTTACTAGCCTTATTCTGAAGACATGGGTCGCATGTCATGCAATACTTACGGGCATTGACTCTCTATCCTGGATACTAATAGTGGTTTGAGAGTGCGTGTCCGGTCTTTCGAGGTCCCATTTGACGTGCGACCGGCGGGTCATAAAACTGAGAGATCATCTTCGCTCGAAGGACTCCCAAGTCTGGCACAACAACATGTTCTACATGCCAAGATATTCCTACGTCGTCCACCAATCCGTACCGATCTAGATTTTGAGAGTCTTGAAACCCATAATCCACACAGTATCCCATCCGGATTCTGTTGACAAAACCGTTGTGGATAATCTCTCAAGGTGGTTGTTGCAGAGGTGAAGGGGGCTCTAGTGTTTGCACAGCGACGGTCGTAATGGCCATAAAACACCCACTGACCTTGGTGGTTGTTTTGATTTCCACAGGCTTTTGGTGTAGTGGATCGGCTGCATTGATGCATCCTAGCTGATGTTCCCATGTGAACAAGAATGGGCTCACGTGTTCGCTCCAATACATATGTCGTCTTGACAGGTTCGGTTGCGTTTGGAAAAGCAACAATGGGTTATGTTCGGTCACGACCGTCATACCCCCTCCAGCAATCTCGAGGTAGTAATGCCACATCTTAAAAGCATGTACTACCGCAAGGAGCTCTTGATCACTAGTGGTGTACCACGTTTCCACGAGGATGAGCTTCCGGCTCCCATACGCCATTGGGTGACTGTTTTATGTGAGGACTGCTGTGGGTCCTACTACCAACACATCACATCAAACCTCCCACGGTTGCGATGGATCTGGAAGAGTTAGGACGGGCATTGTGCATAGAAGCTCTTTGACTTTAAGAAAGGCGTTCTTGCAATCAAATGTCCATTCCCAACGCACGTCTTTTTGCGTGAGCCTGGTTAACGGTACTACCGGGGTCAAATTCCCTTCCATAAACCGTCCGAAATAGTTTGCAAGGCCAAGGAAAGACCGAATCTGCCCAACATTTTTCAAGTGTGGCCAGTCCACCACGGCGTGGACCTTTCGTGGGTTGACACGGATACCGACCTTGCCAACAATGTCTCCAAGGTATTCGAGCTCACCTTGTGCAAACTTGCACTTGCTCAATTTTGTGTAGAACTTCTGTTCCTGAAGGATTGCGAGGACTTCGCGTAGATGTTATATGTGCTCTTCGATGGATTTGGAGAACACCAAGATTTCATCCACGTAGACCAAGACAAATAGACCAAGTTGCTTGGCAAACGTTCGGTTCATTTCTCCTTGGAAGATTGCCGGGGTGTTTGTTAGCCCGAAGCATAACACCCGGAATGGATGGTATCCCATGTGCGTTCGAGACACAGTTTTGGACACATCATCTTCCGTGATGAAGACTTGATGGTACCCTTGAGACAAATCCAAGGATAAAAATACTTTTGTCCCTTGGAGTTGGTCAAACAAGTCTTCAATCCACAATAAAGGGAATAAACTTTTCATCGTCAGCTTGTTCAGCGCACGGTAGTCCATGCTCATCCATAAAATACCATCTTTTTTGTTCACAAAAAGGATTAGCGCACCATACGGCGAGCTACATGGCTCTACCCACCCCTTTGCAAGGTACTCTTTGATTTGGCATTCGACCTCACCCTTTCGCTCGACTGAGGTGATGCATGGATCTGAATGGAGGAATTGCCTCCGGTTGCAGCGGAATCGTGCTGCCCATGTGTCATTCTGGCGGAAGCCCATCCGAGAACTCCGCCAATGATCTCTTGTGGTGTGGCTTCCTTCACGTTGTCCTCCACGTTTTGCAGCGTGGCCAAGAAGTATTGACAACCTTATCAAATACGTCCTTTGACTTGCACCATAGACATGCTTGCATGGACTTTGAGTCGGGTCGGTGAAAATTCCGTACCTGGAATCAACGTAAATCTATCCTTTTAGAGGATCAAATGCTTTGATTCAAAACACATTAGAGCCTTGTTTTCATCGAGCCGGAGACCACCTAGCACCACATCAAGTGAGTCAAGAAGGTTGAGTACCTTCAACGTGACACTCTGTGCGTACCCTTGAAGACAAATTCTTGCTTTACAGGTACCGAACATGGGTACCGTATGGTTTTCACCAACAACAACTGCGCCATTCGATGGTTCATACTTCAGACCAACCTGCTGGGTAAAGCCAAGGCTAACAAAGGAGTCATTTCCTCTAGTGTCTGCAAGTAAGTTCATGGGAGCACCAGCCATGTGTCCTTTGAACCGCATCGTCATGTTACCTCCACTCTTCCGAGGTATGGTTAATCATAGGTGTTTTATACACTGCTAGATGGGTGTACATGAACCTACATAGAAAGAAAGCTTCCTACAAGGTTACCAGGATTATAGTCTGATTTTTGGTGTCAAGACCATTATGCGTCAGTTAAAAGTTTCTTGCATGACCTAGTTCGTGTGTACATTCTAAGAGACCTCCTACATTGTCTTCCAGGATTTTGTGTACACATACCAGGACAATTTGACATGTGCACAAGTCTCTTTTGCTCATACGTGGAACACTCAATCGGATGGGCCTCCCTTCCCCCCCCTAAGGAGTGTAAGAGGCAAGTGTACGAGGGTGTGTATGAAGTGGAATTCACAAAATGTATGCTAGTATAGATCTCATAACTTCCTCAAACATATCTCACACGAGTACACAGGTGTCTATTTTTAAAACTGCCTCCCATACACCGTCTGATAAAATTGTCTCATATACTTTCTTGTTGTTTGGAGCTGGTGGGAAGACCGGTCCGTCGACTTTGCTTGGTCCGTCCTCCCCCTCCCCCCCTCCCCCCCCGAAGTGTATGAGGCAAGTATGTGAGGGAATGTGAGTGGCAGAAGTCTCAAATGGTACACAAGTCTGCATACTGTGACTTCCAAGAAATTATCTCTGGAGATTACAACAGTGTCTTTGTTGATACCCCCAAACATACACCGTCTCATGAACTTTACTCAACCACTTCTTTTGTTTTTAGGGGAGAGGACGGGTCCACCAAAATTGCTTGCTTCTTCCCCTCCTCCCCCTTCCGGAGTGTATGAGGCGAGTGTATGAGGGGGTGCATGTGGCGAAAGTCCTGAAATGTATACAAGTGTACATCTAATGACTTCCTTGAAATCCCCTCAAAAGAGTACACTAATGTATTTTCTAATACTCCCCCTCCCACATACACTTCCTCATACACTCGCCTCATACACGTCTTCTTTTTGGGGAGGGAAGAGACGGGTCTACGGACATTGCTCGGTCCATCCCCCCTCCCCTCCCGCAGTGTATGAGGTGAGTGTATGAGGTGGTGTGTGTGTGTATAGGAAGTCGTGAAATGTACACAAGTGTACATCTTGCGACTTCTTGGAAATTCTCTCAGGCAAATACACTAGTCTCTTTTTGTAAATCCTCCTGCATACACCACCTCACACACTTGCCTCATACAATTCTTCTGTTTTTTGGAGGGGGTCGCCGAAATTGCTTGGTCCCTCCCCTCCTCCCCTCTCTCGGAGTGTATGAGGCGAGCATATGAAGGGGTGTATGTGGCCAAAGCCGTGAAATAAACATAAGTGTATATCTCGTGACTTCCTAGAGATTCCCTCACGAGAGTACATTAGTGTCTTTGTTAACACTCCCCCCATATACACTGCCTCATACACTCGCCACATATACTTTTCTGTTTTGGGAAGGAAGGAGGAGACAGTTCAACGGACATCACTCGGTTCCTCCCCCTCCCCTCCCACGCTAGAGTGTATGAGGTGAGTGTATGAGGGGGTGTATGTGGCGGAAGTCACAAAATATACACAAGTGTACATCTCTCGGCTTCCTCAAAATTCTCTTATGAGAGTAAACTAGTGTCTTTTTTAGTACCCCCTCACATACATCATCTCATACACTTGCCTCATACACTTTTTCTCTTTGGGAAGAGCTAAGGAGGGTCTACCGATATTGCTCGGTCCATCTCCCCCCCCCTGGAGTGTATGAGGCAAGTGTATGAGAGGGTGTATGTGGCGTAATTTACAAAACATACACAAGTGTACATCTTGCGACTTCCTATAAATTCTCTCACGAGACTGCACTAGTATCTTTTTACATACTCCTCCCACATATACCACCTCATGCACTCCCCTGCTACCATGGGGTCCGGCAGGAATCCAAGCAAGCAAGAAAAAAGACCAACAACCCGGGTGTGATTAAGGGATGTTTTTTTTTAGACTTGGCTATTTGACTACCTGGTTTGCAAATGGTTTGAGTGGGGAGTCCGAGAATCCCCCTGACAATAGAAGGGAACCTACTGAGCTCCGTAGTAGCAAGGCCTCGCAGGATTCCGGACATGCAAAAATACAAGACCCACAATGTCAGATGTAAGTAGGGGATGGGTTTTTGTAGAAGAAAGTCTATCACCGTCCAGATAACTCCATTCACGAGATACAAAGACAACTGGACAGTAGTAGGTAAATTAAGTTATTTCAGATATGGAAAGGTATGCAGCTAAGGAATAAACTATGAAACCTGTTATTCCGCCATGTGTTTCAGTCATATTCAATAAGATTATTGGTGAAAAGCATTATTGGTGTCAGGTTATGAACAAGTGGCAAACATGAAAATTCTACAAACTTTCCTAAAATGTGGACCTAGCATGTACACTGGAACATGAGTGTACATTTTGAGAGTGTTTGGTCATAAATTACTCTTTTGAGTGAACAGGCTCGAAGACGGCAAGACGAGTTTGTGATAGACACGAAATTGATACGGCGTGCGCCGCAACTCCCATGATTCACCCACTCGAGTCCACATCTTGTGGGAACGTGTAAATTTGGCTAGCATCTCCTAGTCCTTGAATCTGACTGGGTCGAAATCGTCGTCCACAGGTACCGCGAACGTGATTGAAGTCACCGCTTTGAGGGTATTTGCTTCAATCATCGCATCACCCAACTCTTGCACAGTGGTTATTATTGCCACCACTAAGCATGTTCGATCATGTAACTCATCTGAAGAAGCAAGGTTTAGTAGGAAATGGTAGTCATCAAGCGTAGAATGCGGTTTAATTAGAGGGGAGAAAACAAGAGAGATGTTTGAACTCGTCAAAAACACAAAATGTTTAACATCCTTGTCTGAAAACATAAACCCACACTCGTGATCCAGGTTTACCCCTGAGTGGTCCCCATTAACGTCACTCACAGGTGGGGCAAACCCGTCCCATGGCCCTGCCTGTTTCCGCGGCCGGATCCATTGCCGGACAATGGACATCCTTGTCTCAAGACTTGAAAACAAGTTTTCAAGCTGTGTCGTGGCAAGGTTGTGCCACTGACTGAGTGGAGCCATAGAATGTGCTCCATGCGATTCAGCCAGTCGGTCACCTTCACGCCCTTCCGGATGATCTCCACATTGTGGAGGAAGGAAGTGTTCATGACCGGCCCGGAATTCGTCAAGGTAGGCAAGTCATCGCTCCCACTTGTAGTGGCATCAGCACTTACGGCACGCCACGCTTGCTGCTGCATCTGCACCTGGATCACGCTGTGCAATGCCTTTTCTAGGTCGTCGCATTGGCGTCTTGCCTCAAGAGCGGCCAGGCAATGCAGCTGGCAATCTCGGTTTAGGTCCGTGATACTCTCCCTTGATGTGAGCCAGCAAGTTTGCGAATGTAAACTTCAGCTTTGATGTCATCAGAGCATCAGCGATCATCTCTAGGGCCTCGCGTTGTCCGTGCACCTTAACCCACTGTAGGAGGGTACGGTTTACGTACACGCCTCCAAGGAGTCCCACCTTCCAGAAGAGGCTGTCGTCAGTGACGACGCTCGAGTGGACCTTGGTCTGTCCCATTGCGGCCACATCGTAGGAAAGGGGTTCCGCTCCCACTCCTCCGAGTGCTGCCATACCTCGATCGTCAGTGATGATCTTGAGTCGGCTTGTCGCCTCGGCAGCCAGCTCAGCAAGCCTACAGCGGTCATCGTGAATTGCTTTCGTGGTGACGTTGTTCGGCTCGTTCTTGAGAGAACTTTGTGTGTGGCTTTTGGTACCTTTGCTACTCTTGGCAGCCTCACTACTATCGGCAGCTTGTGGCGATTCACCAAGCATCTTGCCCTTCTCGAGCGATCGGCTCAATTTCATGGCACAACGATGGCAATGATCGCGATCCTCGTCGCCTTTGCCATCGTCAGCTTCGTGCTCTTTGTCGGGGTCCATGCCCGAGTGGTCTTCCTTGAGCGCGTCGTCCGTCGTGTGGAGGTCGCCCACGTGCTCATCGACGTACTCGTCGAGCACTTTGCCGGCTTCCGCACGCTTCTCGGTGTTGCCGAGGTTGGCGCTAGTTGCCTTTGGCGGTACGGTTGCCTTTGGTTTGGCAACCGTGCTCGCGGCGGCGGCTCCCAAGATTTGGAGTCCGCCGAGGGCATGTGGTGAAGCCACCACCACCTTGCCCTTGTTGGTCTCGGATGGTCCGGCACTTGCCTACTCGTCACCCATGCAACTAGTACGTGAAGACTGTTTTGAGGATCACCCCACCACTTCGAGGAGGAATCACCTCTAGAAGTTCCCTTGCTCTCACGGTCGGCACAACCATGTGGCAAAAAGATACTATTGTCTAGGCCATCACGGTTCAGCACAAGCACGTGGATTCTAAGACTGGTCTTCCTAAGTCGTGACTCGTGGCAATAAGTAATGATTAGAATATAGGGGGGAAAAACACAAGGATATGACAAGAAATGTGAGTGCTGATCACAAAACAAGAGCGAAGAGTGAAAAGGGGAATTGTAACAATTCATAGCAAATCCTTCACTCTTCTTTCCAACTACTTGTCTAGCTCGTGTCTTCTTGTCCTTCTTGGCCTTCTCTTCACGCTCCTTGACGCCTCTCCTGCTCTAGGGCGGTGTCTCTCTTGAGCCGGCAGCGTTGGCGAGCCGTAAAAAATCTTCAAGGTGTCACCCTCCTTTTTAGGGTGCTCTCAGGCCGTGAGAGTCCCTAATCTTGGAAAAGGGCGATGTCCCAATTTTTGGATGAAGGAGTTTTGAAGGAGATTTGAAAATGGGGAGATGTGGTGGGTTTTGGGGGTGGGAACTCCCCACCCCATCCCACAAAAACCCTCCTAACCCCTTGGGTATGAATAGGGAATGGAGGGAAGAGGCTCCACCACGTAGAGCTCTTTTCCAGTCCCCCAATGTACTACGATGCTTCAATCCATGAAGTGTAGATGCCGTTTTCCCTTCTGGCATTTCTGCTGCTGCATGTAGCTGCCGGCGGTGTTTTATACAGGGCGTAGCCACCGTTTCCGTCGATCCCTTGATCGCAAGGGTCGTCTGGCTCTGAGAACCACCATAACGGGTTGGAACCTCTAGCTCCTGCACTTAGGTTGTTGTGGGCATTTGCAAAATGGCATCCAGAGCTTGCTCCAGGGGTTGTACCCTCCGTGCGACTCTAGGGTAAATCGTCATCAATGACCCTATGCCAGGGAGACTTGAATGTTTGAAGTCTTCGGAGGCTCATTTCCGTTTTTACCTCACCCCCTCGTTCTGGGTCCGAAACGAGGGGATACCTTGAACTCATGAGTTTGCACGAGTTTTTCGGTTTTGAAACTTGCTACTCGTCCTAAACAAACTCAAGTTTCAGTTTTGACTCGTCGGCACAAAATTGTCGCGTGCGAGGCACGATCGGCGATTTTGCATCGACTTTTCTCATGCACTCCTCTCGCTCCCCCCTATCCCTCGTCCTCGCTTGCTCACTTGCAAGGAGGGCGGGGGGGGGGGGGCAAGGGCACGAGGCCACGAGGGCCCGCCCTCGAGGCCCTTGCGGCCCCTCAGCCGCCGATGGGGCTGAGGCCGCGATCGGCGGCTGGCAGCCGACTGGTCACTTGGCCGGCCGCCGGCCATCCAGCCAGCCGGCAGCCAGCTGGCCGGCGGCCAGCAAAGTGCTGGCCGTCGGCCAGCCCTCTCTGACGCAAGGGGTGGTGAGCAACCACCCCTTGCTTCAACGAGGAGGGAGGGCCGAACCGGCCCTCTTGCTACATCAGGAAATAGCACATCATTAAGAGCCATGCGCCAATAGACAGTATGATCCAAACAACGGGCTATCGACTGGCTCGCATGTTGCCAGCACATCATTGCATGATTGTGCCCATCTACTCTTGCGTATCGAATGTAGACAGGCAAAAATGTCGACGATGGGCTATTGAACGGCTGAGAAGTCGTCACCTTTGCACTCCATGCACTAGACAACAACACCATGCTGACATTATTAGACTTCAACTTTTGTCGCGTCAACAAGGCCCAAGCGGTAAAATAAATCAATGCTTATGAAGCACTGTGCAAAGTTTCCTAACCCAGTGAGATTACCTCCCGTCGCAAGCTTGGACGATCACCCAAAAAAGCATCAACACTGCGTCTTGCTGCATGGTAGGCACAGCAACCAAAGTTTACCAGCTCCAGAAAGTCCTCACTTCCATAAGAGAACAAGCCCTTGCCATCAGCAAAAGAAGCTCCCATAGAAAAATGTGAATCTTGTGTCAACTGGATTGGCAATGGGCACCTGATGTACATCAACAGTGTGTTGGTGGTAGGTGACAATGCCTACCAAATGGTCAAGATTTTACGCAACACCTATCGTGATACAAGGGGGAGCTTTCATCTACAGACAGCTTGATCCCTCTACTATGTGTGGACGGTAAAAGTGCCAGAGTATAGAAGTTCTTCCGAAGTTTGAACATTTTGTGAATTATTTCATCTCTTTGAAAGTCAAAGGAGCTACGTCCAACTGCAAGCACGGGAGCAATGGCAAGGAAAGCTTTATTGAGCGACATCCCGAGATGGAGAGTTTGTTTAGTGAGCATTGGGAAGAGCTTGGGGCGACTGGAACATCCCTAAACTCCGCCAGTATCTAAGGTGTTCTCCTTTGTCTCACAGAGGAGCACCACCCTACAGAGTTGCAAAAAATTGGTGGCCCCATGTCCTCCTATAGAGCTTGGATCAAAAGGTTTGTGTGCCACAACCTCAAAGTGGAGGTTATGATGTATAACAACAGTTGCCCAGAAGCTTCTACAGATATGGGAGAAACTTCGTAAACGCATGCTGAAAAGAGTTTTTGCCCTCATGCGCATGCACTTTGTTGACCCACACTTTGTTGCCAATGTGGACCATATAGGAATCAACCTAGCACCAACAAGAGGGCATCTCACACATCGTGTGTTTTGACTTGGGAATCTTCTTTCCCTCTTTGTGTGCAATGCTAACACCACCCTAATCTCGTTGCGCAGGAGACTGGACCTATGTACTGTTAGGTGTGAAAAACTCTACTACGCTTGGATTTTTGCAATAGAGGTGAAAAAATTTTTATTAAAAAAAAGACTCTTCAATTAGTTGGGTCTAACATAGAATTCAAGAATACGGGCCATAAATCTCGGCCCATATCCTTGAATTTGACAAGGATTTTGGATCATTCTTTCATATCGACGAAGTTCAGTTTGAGGAACTGATCGATTGTTTGAATTGCCGCATTTGGGCATTTGAACAGTCGAGCGGTTGAGCGGTTGAATCACCGTCTGCTTCCTTGGTTGGCTAGACAGCGGCGATAGTTGACCGCCACTTGCCAAAAAGGGAAAATAAACATGTTGAGTCGAACTTTGTGAAAAACATAGTTGAACCTTGGAACCAAAAAGTGACACACCCTACTGTTCTTTGGTTTCAATGGACGGCTCTCTTAAAAAATGTAGTGAAGTTTGACTAATATTTTTTATACAATTTCACCCACTTTCACAGCAATTAACATCGGAACCAAAGAACAGTAGGGTAAGTTGCCACTCGAGGTCTAGACAACAAGAGGCAATTCATTACTTTAGTGTCAAGCACGATGTGTGGTGACCTCTTGTTGCTTCCACTAAATTTTGGGAGTACAACTGTTAGAAACAAGCCGGACAATCCTCATTCTTGGATTGTCAAAGCTTTTCACCACTTTCACCTGACCCAAACAAAAACACACTGAGAAAATGCTCAACCCACACATGACTGGGTCACACTTCTTCTCCATCCTTGGTGTAAGCGCTTGTGTGCAATGCATCGTAAGAAGGTAGAGGCGCAAAAGCTATTCTTTTGGTGGATGTGTGGCGCCCTCACACATCTATTGTTTTCAAGTAGTTTTGAAGAGGAGGTACTCGTACATGAAGTTGTTGTTTGTACCAGCAAGGTGCAAATCCGTAGCACAACCGGCTGATGTGGGTCTACAACGCCCACTGATATGGGTCTACAACGCTCACTGAAAGCCAACGACCATGCCAAATTCACGGAGTGGCACACAAAGCGGGTTGTCCTGACTTGGACATTGAACTCGTGGTTGTGCCTTAAGGAGACGAGGGCCACCATAGAGGAAGCTTGTACGAGGTGTGGATCCTCATTTGTGTAGCTTATTGTGATGCTTCTATTGAGGAGACTATGGATCCACAGCAAACCTCTTCAATGAGGATGTTGAACCCAAGGATGCTATTATCTTGTAGGTTAAAAACCTTCATGGGATTTCTGTTCTAATTCTTTGATCCAATTTGTTACATGTTCAAGTTGTAGTACAAAAATGACATGAATGTTTTTCCAACAGTAAATCTCCCATAAGAAACCGACGACACAAAACTCTGTGTTGAAAACTTGTTATGTTGAAATTATAGACTGATTCTCCCAAGCTTGAGTGAACTTCAAAATTGAACATGGGAAAAACTCATATAATCGTTTTGAACAAGTACAAAGTTCACTACAGTGTCGTCGTAGCCCCCCTGCTTCTCAGGCAAGCTTCTCGAAGCAGCCACTCATGGCGCGACCTCGCACGCATCGCTTCGCTCAAGCACCAAGGAGCTAGCATATGCCTTTTTTTTAAATTCTCGTCATTGCATATATGTGCCCGAATTTCTTGACACTTGTCATCAAAGTACACTCACTACTTAATACGATTTATCCATTTATCCCAATTCCTCAAATCATCGACTACTCCGCACCTCATCCCTGTGAATGACCCATATCCTGCTCAGGGTAACACTTGGTATCACAGTGTAGCGGCGCTGGAGAGGCAACTAGCGCACGAGTCTTAAGGACATCTCCACCGTTCAGAAGCTTGCAGACGTTGTGAAAAAATCATGGACAGAGCGAGCGCAACTGACGACAAGCAGTAGTAACCAGTCAAGACTCCAGGAATGGAGGACCAGCAGCATGCAAACAACAACACTCTTCAGACGAATTGAACAGCAGAGGCAAATTTTGTGGAAAAGGGCAAAACTAACGAACCCAAAGGCCAACCCAGTGATGAACACCTCGAGCTCGACAAAACCTTCACCCACACCGCTACTCATCGGAATAACATCTTGCACGATGAGTGGCACCGGCCAACAAGCACGCATTGATGAAGAATTCTACTACATGTTCTTGGGACACAAGAGCCTCGACACCCGTTCGCTCCAACAACTCAAAACGATGATGGAGGAGCTTTCAATTTCTTGTGTGTGAAAAGTAGTGCATACCGAGAGAAATATCCAACTCTCGAGTGAACCCCAGATTCGGCCGGCACCCCCTGTGACGTTCAGTCTTGCCAATTCAAAGAAAGCAACGATCAGGATGTGGTTGATGATTTTGGAGGTATACTTTACCAATGTTGGGGTCAACAACGAAAAACACAAGATTGACCTTGCCACCTTGCTTTGGCCTGGCACGGCTTTGAGTTAGTGGTCCAATCAAAAGACCATCCAACGGTAGTATGAGACCAGCGACATCGGATCAAAGGCTCACATGACCGCTCTCACATTGTTTTCCGCAAGAGTAATACCTCTCAAGCAGATGGATTCGACGTGCCATGAATCCGTCACGCGGTCAAATACCTGGAGCGATTTTGCGCTCGCTAAGCTTGCCCGCTTTAGAAAATTGAACAAGAATTCTAACACATAGTACAGGCTCCAACGCCTACGTCAACAGTCTAGCATGATAGAGTATACATGAAATCATCACCGGTAGCGATCTCACTATAAAAACTTTATTTATATTACAACAATAGCCTCAAGCAAGATATTGGCTAGCATTCGCCATTTTTGCCATCCAAGATGGCCTTTCGCAAATGATCGCAACAGCTGATCACATTCACAGGGTCGGCAAAACACTCGGATGTGGGAATCCAACAGAGGAAAGTTGCAGTTAGTGGAAACCTTGTCTCCAATGGAGATTGACGCTATTGATCAACTTGATCAACGGCTCTGTTAGAATTGATGAAAAAGAATCACATCTAACGTGACTTTCAAAAGCAGCATGAACAGGCCAAAAAGGAGGGGAAGTCGTAGCAAAAGAAATAGGAGTAGGAAAACGACAAAGGGGATGAGCAGTCGCTGAGGCTCATGTTCGGTTGAGAAAACATGGGCTGACCGATCACCCATCTGAGTGGCTCACATAGCCGCAGATGAAGGTTCCGGAGATCGCAAAGTCCAACGAGGGATACGAGGACAACTAACCGTGATGTTGTTACGAGTGCACCCGAGGGGTTGTAGAAGTCATTAAATGGTGCCAAAACTACCAGGCGAAGGAGCTCCTTATAGTTTCATGAGCAACAACACGGACCAAAAGATGGGTTTGTACATCAAACTGGGAGTGTTTGAAGGGAAAACCGTGGATAGACGAATGCATATTTGTTGAATTTGCAACCCTCTCCAACTGCAAATCACAGATCTGCATGACGTAACGGTATTGAGGGCTTGCCCGACGAGTGACCACAAAATCATCTTGGGATGAGATATCTTGTATCGACACAATGTGAATTCCGATTGAAGAAACGGATCAGTCTATATCAATGGAATGAAGTGACACCTGACTTTGGTCAAGGGACCCATGACGTAGCGACGATTCTGGGGTACATCAGAGGTGGAAGCAACAGAGGAAGTTGCAACAACGGACGTGGCAAAACGATATCTGTAATGCAGAGCTCAAATGTGGCTAGTTCACGTGGTGACATGGGAAGTAGAAGAAATCAAAACTGTATTGACAACCCCATCGTCCTCGAGACCTGAAAAGTTTGCAGCCGTTTGGAGGAGTTTGCATCATTTTTCAAGGAGTTTGAAGGGGTTTTTACCAACAAGCTGCCACAAGAACTACCTCCACAAGACTACCACATAGACCAGAAGCCGGAAAAAAAAGCGATGGTAAAAGGGACCTATCAAATGAGCAGCCGTGAATTGACCAAACTAAAGAAGCAGCTGGATGAGATGCTCGGTCAGGGGTTCAACAGACCCTCCAGGTCACCTTATGGGGCACCTATGCTTTTTTCGAAATAGAAAACTGGAGAGATGTTGATGTGCTTGGATTGCCAAGTGTTAAAGGACATCATCATCAAGAATGGTGAATCCGACCACTCACAATGCGGCTGCAAACGCATCGCTCGACGATCAATCCAACGACCCATTCATGACTCGACACATCTATAGAAGTGTTTGATCATTTCAACACTTGTCATCGAATTACACTTACTGTTAATCATGAATTGCTCAAGTGTCCCAAATTCTTAAGCATGT